>ML793545.1:96897-121899 GCA_009831015.1 Picea engelmannii
TTTTTTTTTTTAAATTAAAATTATTTTTAATTGTTTTTATTGGGCTGGCTGGGGGAGGGTGGTGGCAGGCATCACCCCCGGTGCCCGCGTGACCAAGTCTCGACCGGGACTTGGCCACGCGGACACCGGGGTTGATGCCCAACATCGCCCTCCCCCGACCGACAAGTAGACTGTCCAATATTTAATTTTTTTTTTTTTAATTTAAATATTTTTGTTTTGTTTTAATATAAAGTTTTAATTTTGAGTTTTAATATACATTTTTTTTGTATAAAATTTAATATTTTATAAAATTTGTTTATTAAAAAAAAAATTGTTTATGTTTTATTTTATTTTATTTTTTTATCTAAAAGTATTTTTTTATTTTTAATTGTCTTTTTTAATGTTTTTCATATGTGTAATTCTATTATTTTTGTTTTTTAATGTTGTTTTTTTTTTAAAGTGTTTTGGGTTTTGATTTTTTGTGTATGATTTTTTCTTTAGTATTTTTTTTTAGATTTTGTGTCTTAGAAAAAGCAAGTTTTTAGATAATTTTAATTTAACTTTAGTTTTTTTTCATGAACAAAATAAATTTTATTTTTTCCTTAAATAATTTGTGTTTTTTTATTTTTTATATAGGAAAAATGGTAGGAAAGAAAATCTCTGTGAATATATCTGGAACAAGACCTACAGTAATGACATCTAAAAGCCCATTTAGGACCTGCATGAATGCTAGGCAACAAAATGCTAGCCTAGCAAATGAGGTCACAAGAGAAATGAAGAATGTTAGAGAGTGGAAAACTTTCAATGGTGAGATTAGAATGGAGCATTATTGGTATCTTAAAGACAAACAAACCGCCAATGGAAAACAAATAATTTTGTATTGTAATGAATTTGAACATGTCCAAGAAATTTATCAGTCACTTGGCACGTTACGAGATATATGTTTGGTTCCAGGGACATATATTGTTTATGCACTGGTGAAACAATCAAAGACATATCTCAAGATTAGATATTGTTTGAATATGAGCAATTATAAAAAGGAAGAAAATTTCATAGAATTATGTGCAATGATCATGACAGACTTTGAGATGGGCAATGCAAGTTTTCTTATTCTTATTTTTTTAGCATCTATTATTATAAGTTTCATGATAATTGTTAAATCTTATTTAACAATGGAAATGACGTATTTTATTTTTACAGGATTTTGCTAGGTCGCTTTCATATCGATAAGGCACAAGAAGGAAAAAGAAGAAGCAAAGAGTAACGAAAGTTGAAGCCGCAACATAAAACATAGAATAACAACAAAGAAGAAATAAAAGTCATCATTCTAGAAAGGATAAAAGGGCTACATTTGAAGATATGGAAACTCCAGATGAAAATGTCCCTGAGATTAATGCCAATGAGTTTACCTCTATTCCTTAGAATAAGACTAAACAACATAAGCGCAAAAGAGGTATGACCAATGATGATTTCATTCCTAGTGATTATGAAGAGATTGTTGAGTTAGATGAAACTCATTTAAATTGTAAAAAGAGGAAAGCAAAGGTTGTTGATAAAGAAGAATTGATAGTTACCTCGGAATATCATGATGGAAGTCCTAAAGGTAGCAAAGAAATAATAACACCTAGTGTTGATCTAGAAGATGGTATTATCAAAACAACGCAAAATACCAATTGAGATCGACTAAGGAGGAACAATTTGGTTGATGAGGGCCATACATTTCTATTGAATGTGAAGCATCTATATAAACCCACAGAAGGCCAAGAAAAATACCAAATTAGAAAACCACATCAGTTGCATATCATAAACTTTAAAGCACTGATTATGCACAATCCATATGCACATGTGGTTGACTACTTAGTTCTTGTTGACCCAATGGAAGTTACTACCAAGGATGCATTTGATAGGTCAAAATGTTTTGAGTATATATATTATGTGATTGGAGGAAATCATTCCGCAGAGGCTAGAAGAGAATTGATGCATGAGTATCCCAATAACCCTCTCTTTGAGACAATTAGATGTGTAATTTATGTTGGGTTAACAGATGGATAAGCAAAGTTATTACCATGGGATCATAACATAGATAATGAGTAAAGGATGCTCATGAATTTCATTCAGAGAGTGAGATTTATCCATAATGAGTTTTCTGTAATATGTGGTGGGGATAGATCAAACCTTGATGAAAAGTTTATGAAGGAATGTTGTATGGAAATAGGCTTCCCTATTGACGAGGAAAGTGTAAAAGTAAAAAATCGCAAAGGAAGTGATGCATTCAGAGCCGTGGATAGATATTTCCAATTGGGATTTAAAACTAGACATGCATGAGATTTGGTAGATGAGATATTCAACCTATGGGAAAATATTAGTATAAAAAATCAGAAGGTTAGAAAGTATAAACCCTTAATAGGTAGCACAAGTAAGACAAGTCCTGAAATAAAAAACCTGCCAGATGATATGAATATAACGCCTTGGAGAAGGATGCAAGGAGTGAAGGATGAGAAACTTTTCATAGCTATATTATCACGTGTAAGGTCAAGTGTATTATCAATGGAGGAAATGTGTGATGAATTTAAAAAGTAAGTCTGTTGAGTTATTTCTTATTTATGTTATGATTAAAAAATTAATTGTTTCTATATAACATAAGAATGTATTTTATTCTATATATGTTTATACCATTAACTTTTTTTTTTATTTAGTCACAAGGTTTATATGAGAATACAAGAGGAAATGGTTAAGATGTTGAATGAGTAGAGTTGGGAGGATGTTATACTCAACTATCCAGATGCAAGCTCTTCAACAACATTGAGTCAATTTTTTGTTGCATTCAAAAAGGTATGTTGATTTATTACATTCATTTTATTCATTTGTACATTAATTTATTTCGTTTTTATTAGTTATAGATACACAATTATATGTTTGTTTGTTTCATTAAAGATTTCAAAGAAGAATATAGCTGGAGTACCTGAAACCTTCAAAAGTTATATTCAAAAAGCTAAGTTTGAAAGAGAAAGAAGACGGCGTCTTCAAAATGTTGAGCTTGATGACACCCTTGATCACTACATTTGGAATGGGCTTGACACTGTTCAATATAAAGTGATATTAAGGGATTGTGAAAAAATTGCAAATCTTGTTCCTAAAAGGGAATACTCCCTAGTTATTGCAGATGTCCCTCATGGTTATAATATCCAAAACACTGAATATGATATTGACCCTTATACTTACCAAGCTTTCAATAAAGTGGTTATGGGATTTATGGAAGTCACAACATCACCATTTTGGAGATTTTTAGTTTTTCATTCAGACACACAACAAGGATTAGTACAATCAAGTTTCAAGGGAAAAGAAAAGACAAGGATGCAAATTTATTGGTAAAATATTGAAATTGTATGTTTAGTGATTAAGATTAGAAATCTATTTTATTAATTCAAAAGTTAATTGAATTTGTACTTTTTTATGTTACAGACAAAAACCTAATATTCATAGCTCCAATAGTGAACCATTTACATGTGATATTGAAAGTATACATCTTGCAAGCTGGAAAAAAGATGATACTTATGATTCTATTCTTTACAATGTAAAGGATGGAAAGAAGCCTAGTATTTTATTGGTTTATAATGATGTGGCTAGAAAGATAACATATGAGGAAAATGATTTCAAAGGAGACATCATTAACAATTATCAAAATCCACAAGCACTAATTAATTATCTTATAGATACATTTTCAAATGAAGGAGATTGGGTTTTGGATTTGTTCTCTGGTTTAGGTAAAATTTATGATATAACATTTATGAAATCATACTTCACTCTTTATTATTTTTAATTTATGTTGTTTTACATTATTTATTTTGTATTTGGTGATTAGGTACAACATTAGCATGATGCTTACAAAAAGGAAGGAATTGCATAGCCATTGAAAGTGATGCAGTGCAATGCAGTTTTATTCAACAAAGAATTAATGCTATTCAAGCTCTTCTAGATGAAATGTAAGACATTTACTTGAGGAAAGGAGATTTTAATGACTCAAAGGTGGAAAAAATATCACCGGAACCTCAAGTACCATTAAGAGGTCTGCTTGGAAAATATCACTTTGGAGAACTTGTGGACATCAATAACTCAATGGAAGAGCAACATGAGCCAAATGAGCCAATGGAAGCACATAATGATGTCCAAGAAAATGATGATGTGTCTATTGAGAATGATGAATTTGAGATATATAACATTATCGATTAGTTTTAGGATGACCTTGAAGACAATGCTGAATTTTGCAAATTTTTGATGAGTTGTAATTGTAATGTTTTGACTTTCAGATTTTAAAATAAGAATAAATATGCATCTATTATTGTTTTATGATGAATATGTTTTATTATTTTCTTTTTAATTTACTTTTTATGTAATTTAATATGCTATAGAAAATGACATTTAATATTGTCAAGTTTTTACTGTAAATCTATAAAAATAACATAAAAATGTTATTTTTTTTTTTTTTTTCCATTTTTTTGTTCAATTTTGTCCATAAAAACACTTTATGTGACAGATTATTTAAAGTGGAAAGCTTCCAAAATGTATAGGTTTTTTGTTATAAATTGCTTTGAAATGTATATTTTTTTGCTAAATATTTAAAAATAATGTTATTTAGCTAAAACTATTTGCTATGTATATAATTTTTTTTTTGTTGTTAAAAATACAAATTTACACTATATTTAAAAACTATGGCACCATGAATTAAATAATGAGACATAATTTTATGAAAAATCTTAATTTCAAAAACATAAATCATATATAATATTTTTATAACATTTTTAGTATCATTATCCACAGGAAAAAGAAGGAAGGTTATCCACATTTGATAACTATTAAGGGTCCGAATTTCTCGGAGCAACTGCAAGCTAGGGTTTTTGACAGTCACGACCATAACATAGGGAAGCATGAGCACCAGAGGAGGGGGTAAGGGTACCCCCTCATACAAATAGGTAGTGGTAGACAAAGGGAAAGGGTCAAGGGGCTTATTTTTCAAGGCACCTACGACAGGCACCTCAGGATCTGACCCTGGAATGGGTCAGGAAAGGGACAAGGGAAAAAGTGAATGCATGGAAGAGGAATCCAGAGAAACCCAAAACGAGATGCAAGACACAGCGAAGGCCAACCGGGAAGAAGGGCACAACCCATGAAAACCCAAATCAATACTGATACCCAAGGTGGTATTGGAGGATCCACATACGCAACGCTATAGGGATCAGATGAAGGCGCATGCACTAATTTGTAAATTTATGGGATTGTGGCCCACCGAAAGAGCGTCGTGCAACTAGATCAAATATCACTAGAAGCCAAATGGGGAAGTGGAGCTCCATCTGGGCTTGAAAGGTTTCTTCACAACAATATTCATAAACCTGGAGGACAAATATAGAGTATTTGAAGGAGGGCCATGCTTCCATGCATCAACAGGACTGTACATGCAGCCATGGAAGGAGAATTTCTCCCTAGAAAAAGAGACCTTCAAAAAGGTACCAGTGTGGCCGAGACTCTACTCCCTACCCTTAGACTACTGGTTACCCTCTACTTTTGAATCAATAGGGAATAAACTGGGGAAATATATAATGACCGTAGAAGCCACCCTGAAAGGGAGATACACATCTTACACAAGTATATGTATAGAGATGGATGTGTCGGGAGCTCTCCCAAAAGCCATATGCCTCGAATTCAGGGATGAGTAATGGATCCAAAACATTGATTATGAACAGATCCCCTTCTGATGTAGAAGATTCCATGAACATGGTCACTTGATTAGGGAATGCCCCCTTAATAAAAAACATGAAATGGAAAAACCCAAACCACAACAGGATGAGGATGGGTTTGTTAAACTAAACCCCAGAAGCAGAGCCAACAAAAAGCAGAGAAAAGCCCAAGAAGAAAATAACCTAGAGGTCCAGATTAACCCGGAAGGAAGGAATAAAACCAATCAAGGGGCAGAAGCCAAGAAGGATACGCCAAAATCTGAGGAAGTTAGAGAACAAACACCAAACGAGCCCACCAATTGACCAAACAACCAGAAGGAACATGGAAGCTGTGCAACTCCAATGGAAGGAGAAATCAAAGACGACAACACCCCCATGCAAGATGTAGAGGGAGAGGTGGAAATGACACCAAGCGAAGTAGGCACAAAAGATATGGAACTTAGAGACCTGGTGGAGAGGGAAGGAATAGATCTCATGAACATACTGGAGCAATGGAAAAGACAAGGAGTAGACAATGTACCAACATAGAAACTTGATCACATCCAATACTTGTTCCTCCTAAGGGAGGAAGCCAAAGCCAGAGGCCTAAAGCACACACACGGGGATATGGGACACCTAGGAGTCAAAGCCGATGAGGTACAACCACAACTCTCACCCAAGCAGACGCAGAGGAAAAAAGGTAGGAAATCAAATAGTGTAGCCTTGTAGGAGCTTGGAGCGCTACTGATAAACTCGAGTAATATAAAAAAACTCTTCCCCAACTCCCCCCCTGCATGTTTAAATGAAGGTTATAACTTGGAATATAAGAGGCCTAAATAGTCCAAGAAAGCAATGAATCCTTAGGAGTAGATTAAAATAGGAGAAACCAAATCTCTGCTTTATTCAAGAGACCAAGTGTAATACAGATAGAATGGAAACAATCAATCAACAATAATGGCGCAAGTACAAGATGGTGGCTATTGGCGTACACCAAATGGCAGGAGGTATTCTCACCCTGTGGAACCCACAAGTACTAAGCCTAATAGCAACCGAAGTGACAAGGAATACCCTTATAGTCTGCATGCAACTCATTGGGAACACAAAGGATATTCTGTGCACTAATGTGTATGGACCCTAGGTGTCAGAGGATAGGAGAGGAATGCTAAGAGACCTAGAATATCTCAAAAACCGAGTCAACAACCTCCATTGGATCCTAGCTGGGGATTTCAACATCATCACGTCACTTGCGGAGAAAAAAGGAGGTACACAAAGATTGGATAGAGATGCAGAGGAGTTCTCAAATTTTATAGACACAATGGAGATGGTAGATCTAAAAACCAATAATGGCCAATTCACCTGGAACAATAAGTGAATGAGCCAGTATCAGGTCACAACAAGACTCGACAGATTCCTAGTGTTAGAGTCAATCATTATGCATGGGATAACCTTAGACTGCAACATCCTCCCATGGGGGGGATCTGATCATTGGCCAGTGAAACTAGAAGCAGGCTTCCAGACCACACCAAAGAACAACACCTTCAGATTCAAAAAATTCTGGATGGAAGACCTGACTTTCAAGGAAAAAATCAAACAGTGGTGGTATGAGGAGAAACCAGAGCAAGGGACAAGGATGTTCAAACTCTACAAGAAACTAAAAAATATCAAACATGGGCTCAAGGAGTGTAACAAGGACACTTTTGAGAATATAAACCAAGAGAAGAACACAATTGAAGAAAAAATGAAAAAGCTCCAGGAAACTTGCATTTCAGAGCGCTACAATGAGGAGCGGAAAAAGGAGGAGATCCATATGACCTAGGAATGGGATGAGCGGTGCCAACAAGAAGAAACTCTCTGGCAACAAAAGTCCTGGATCAGATGGCTAAAGGAAGGAGAAAGGAACACCAAGTTTTTTCATAGAACAACCATGGCCAAAAGAGCCCACAAAAAAATCTTGAATATTAGGGACCAAAATGGCATAGAAAGAGAGTCCCATAAGGACATCAAAAAAACTCTGGTAAACCACTTCCACGGGATAGCCCAAGAACCTAACCAAGATAGAACGGAGGCCATACAAAAGGTAATCAAGCATATCCCTTGTCTGGTAACAGATGAACAAAATCGCAACCTGATCAAGCCCATTGTGGAGGAGGAAATAGACCAAGCACTCCAGGAAATGCCCAATAGAAAATCCCCAGGCCTAGATGGTTTCACAATGGAGTTCTTCAAAGCCTGTTGGGAAGTTTTCAAACATGACGTTTATAGGGTAGTGGAAGACTCAATAAGACCATCCTCCATTCTAAAAGCACTAAATTCTACTTTTATTACACTCATCCCCAAATAAAATGAAGCCAAAACCCACGATCGTTACAGACCTATAGCATTGTGCAATGTGGTGTATAAGATAATTTCCAAGGTAATAGAAAATAGATTGAAACCACTCCTCCCCACACTGGTTTCACAAGAGCAGGTAGGTTTCGTGGAAGGAAGACAAATAATGGACAATATTATCCATGCCCACGAGCTTATCCACACCCTGAAGATTCATAAAAGAGGGGGAATGATAATACAAATGGACCTAGCGAAAGCTTATGACAAAATCAGTTGGCACTATATGGTCAGGACTCTGGAAGCCTTCAGATTCACCCAACATTGGATCAGATGGATAGTCAACCTAGTATCCACAACAAGCTTCTCGCTACTAGTAAATGGAGCCCCTGCCAAACCTTACTGGCCCATGAGAGGCATCAGACAGGGAGACCCGTTTTCCCCCTTCATTTTCATCTTAATGATGGAAGGATTCAGTCGAAGCATAAAAAACGCAACCGCAATAGGGGAAATAAAAGGTATCAAAGCCTACGAGAATTTCCCAACTTCTACACACCAACAGTTCGTGGATGATACCTTAATCCATGGCATGCCCACGGTCAAGGATGCAAAATCCTACAAATGAATCTTAGATGAGTTTGGGGAAGCCTCGGGGGTAGAGATAAACTAGTCCAAATCTATGATCTTCTTCTTTAAAACCAACCTTTCTATCCAAAGGAATTTGGCCAACACCTTGGGCTTTGACCGCAAATCCCTCCCAACCAAGCATTTGGGCATACTCCTGATAGACAAAGCCTACAAGCTGTCAACTTGGAAAGGAATAGTCAACAGGCTACAAGACCAGGTAAAAAATTGAACGTACAGATCCCTCAACCTAGCCGAAAGACTTATCCTAACCAAGTCAGTTTTGCAAGCTATCCCAACATTTATAATGTCAGTTTTCCCAGCCCCCAAGGGGATTCTACAAAAAATAAGAACCATACAAAGGGAATTCCTATGGCGAGGAGTGGAAACAAGGAAAAAATGGGCACTGGTGGCTTGGGAGAAGGTTTGTAAGCCAAAAAGAAAAGGAGGTCTGGGGCTACATGACCCATAAGTGACCAATGGCGCCTATGGGGAAAACATATGGTGGTGATGGGTCAAAGAAATGACCACACCATGTGTCAACCCGTGGAAGGAAAAGTATGCCCCAAACATTAGCGACCAAGACAAAATTCGCTTCAGAGGCACTAGGGAAGGTTCTGCCATCTGGAACTTATCCTGACGCAACAAGACCTAGATCCATACACACAACTTTTGGGAAATAAGGAATGGTAGAACCACTCGATTCTGGGAGGATATCTAGAAACAAGAACCCAGAATGGAAAAAACGGGCCAGGAGGAACTCCAATAGGAGACGATGGTGCAAGGCAAAGCCCGAGTCTACCATTACTGGAAACAAGAAACAGATTGCAACAAATGGAGAATCTGGAACACTCTCACCCCACATACAAGAGACCAGACCACAACAAGAGTTAAAGAGGCGGAGAAGGAATTGGTGAGACGAAATATTGCAGTCACAGATGAAAATCCAGCTGAGATGGGGGCATAAAGCATGCAGGGAATTCAATCTCAAAGAAGTACGCCACTACATAGCGAACCAGGACCAAGAAGACACGACACAACAATGGGACAAGCTCTGGAACAACCCACATTGGCCAAAAATAAAAATCTTCCAGTGGATAATACTGCACAATCGAATCCTAAATTGGGAAAACCTAAAGAAGAGAGGTTTCATAGGCCCCTCAAGATGTCATCTATGTGAAGAAAAGGAGGAAACAATGAACCGTCTCTTGGATGAATGTCCCTACACATCAGAAGTATGGGATTGGGTGACAGGCATCTTCCGATAGTCTAATAGGATCAGAGGTAATATTTCCACAACTATAAACACATGGAAGGAAAACAACAATGAAAATGAATAGGTGAACCTCTGTTGGACCCTCATTCCTGGCATGATCATTTGGAAAATATGGAAGGAATAGAATCAACGCATCTTCAAGAACCAAAGATGGATGGTTGGAAAGATCAAGGAAACAATAATAGCCATGAAAAGAGAAATGGTATAGAGTCACAACTGCCAAACAGGAGGAGCACAACTCACAGACTGGGATCTCAGAATTCTAGAGGCCTTTCAACTTAAAGGAGGACACAACCCCAATCAGATGAGACGATTGACGCAACTAAAAGTAGGTGAGCGCAACTGGAAAATGCCAACAAAGGGATCCCTCAAGATAAATTTCGACGGGGCGTCGAAGGGTAACCCAGGACTGAGAGGTACGGGGGGAATAATCAATGACAGTCAAGGAAAAATTATTCAACTGTACACAGGGAGTCCTGGGAACTCAACCAACAACGCTTTGGAATTTGGAGGCCTGTATATCGGCCTTGAGATACTACACATGGAAGGGATGACCAATGTAGTAGTGGAAGGAGATTCCATGCTGGTCATAAACATAGTAAGGAAACTCCAAAACAACACCAAAGTGGGAAAAATTCAGAGGCATTGGTGCTTGGCTTACCCCCTACAAAAAATTCAGGAGCATTTGCAGACGGGGATCGTAGTGGAGTTGTGCTGGGTCTGAAGGTCAACAAATGGACTAGCGGATATAATTGCTAATGAAGGGGTCGACAAGGAAGGATCAGAACTGGATTCCACATGGAATAACACCCCGAATGGCCAGTTTCAGATAGACTGTACCCAACTAGCGGCAAAGGACTATGACGACATCTGAAGTACAGGTGACCACATCGAGGTTGGAGGCACATAATTAATTGAAGGGAAAGTAGGATCCAGGCAGAATCCGATAGGCCACCCTTTAAACATGAGTTACAATGCAGATCAGAGTTACACCACAAGAGGAGGTACGACACCACGGTCCTATCAATAGAATGAAGTACAGGGGTTGGTCGTGGGAGAGCGGAAAGGGTAATCCACAGCCGACAAAGGACGAAGATCAAAAGTATAGCCCGAGGACAGGAATGGGTACACCTCATCCACACACAGTTTCTGTGGGAGGAAATGATTGGTGTACAATGTGCAAGGCAAAGGATTTGCGTCGGGACAACGACATGGCTCCCAAGTGCACACACTCTGAAACAGAGAAAAAGTACCAGAAAGTACGCCTTTACGGGAGACCCATGATCACTAGGACAAGATAACTTCCAGGGAAACCCGATAAAAGAAGAAGCATCAGGGATAGCTACATACGAATGAGCAGGAATTATAGAGACCAGGAAGGGGCGAATAGAAGCGGAGGACGAAGTCACGACATAATCCACTGCATGCAAACAGAGATGGTAAGAATGAAGAATACCCAGAGTAATAGGGGGCCCCAGGGGGAGGAACACCGACAAGTGCTTGAAAGATCACTAGGATGGAATAGGCGACCAGAGAGGCCAAAGGCATCTTTCTTGAGCAGGTCAACACAAAATGAAAAGTGATCATCGACAAATGGGAGTGGGAAGTCAACACCAAGTGCTAGGGCAAAGCCTATGCAGAACTCATCCAAGAAGCAGATGGGATAAGGGACCTAGGGGCCACACAGACCAGGAAAACCCTCTACCACAAAACGGTGGAGGAAGCTTGGCACACAAAAATGCTAATAAGTAAGTTGAGAGCTAAAAAGAACGATACCAATAGGGTGGAAAACCGTGGCCATAAGAAGGAACTCATAGAAGTTCTGAGCCGACTCAGCAACCTGGAGGCCAGTGCAAGAAGAATAGAAGAGGACCAGAGGAACCAAAGCGAAAAAATGGAACGACTGGAAAGACAATTTCAAATCTACCTTCGCTATGTCCACCACATGGACATCACTCCAGTAGACCGATGCGTAACACCAACCTGCATCAGAAAGACGCGCACAGTGGAGAAGAAAAAGGAGAACGAGGCAAGGAAGGAAGGAGATGAAAGCCATCCAATCCTCTTGGACTAGAGAAGCCTCAATCCAAGGTCATTTTTTTTATCAGTGTATGAGAAACCCATGTTATACGTTCTTGGTTTTATGTATTTCTAATGGTGTAGTTTTTTCAAACGAGCTTTCAGAGACTGGGTCGGTTTCCCCGATTGGCGGCCTAACCCTCCCTCCACCTATATAGACATCACAACATCGGGACCCCTGATTTGGTTTCCTTTTTGGCAGATCAGGGGATGCCCCTCCGTCCCTTTTTGTACCATATTTTTCTCAGTAATATAGAACCTCAACTCACTTACAAAAAAAAAAAAACATTTTTAGTATCATTAAAAATCATAAAAAAGAACATTGATAAAAAAAAAATTAGAAAAAATTGAAAATAGTTGGAAAACAAGCATTTAAAAAAAAGTTGATTTAGGAAAATTTGAAAATAGTTAAAAAAAAAATCATTTTAGAAACAAAATGTGGATCCATTATAGATAAGAAGATTTAAAATATCAAAAAACTACCTCAAAATGAAAAGGGGTGCTACTGGTAGCACCATTTTTCAAAATGTGGTAAAAAATGGGACCCTTGAAAAAACGAGAAATCGACAAAGTTCTTCTTGGTAATATTGTTACTTCAAGGGAGTTGGTTACATATTGGTTATATATAATATGGAATTAAGGTGTGATGTGTTGTCTATGGAAATTATTTGGTTTATTATACTTCTATGTGTGTTGAGTTATGCTCACTTGTACTCAAGTGTTGTAATGATTCATTTAGATGCTACCTCTTCTTGGAATACCTAGTTCTCTCATCTACCTAATTTCTTGGTTCTCCAATACAATATTAGAGTTACTGGTTCAAGATCTATATTGTTGTCTATGATTCTTTTAGAGGCTATCGATTGTACATGCTCCTGATGAGTCAGATCTATTTGGTAGATTGACTCGCGATTTCAACTTGTAGACCAAATTTGGGATTAGATTTATAGATCAACGTCATGTTTTCAAAGAGAGAGACTATGGTTTTGAACAACTACAATCATGGAATATGGGCACAATATATATGGAAACAATTTTGAAGAGTAAATTTCTCTGGTAGTTTATAAAGGTTGTAGTTCCAAATATGAAGGATGACTAGTAGACATTTTTCATCAATGAGAAGAAGGAATAGGTTGTAGGAGTAATGAAAAACTACATCTCTAGGGAGATTCATTTTCATACAAGAAAGATTAATTATTTGAATGTTATCTGGAAGAATATGAAGACTTTACTTGATAAAATTGAAGAGAGTTAAGTTATGTAGATTGAGAAAGAGTTGATCTCTATAGATCTTCTCTCCTTTGAAGGAATTGAAGATTGCTTGGCCAACATAAAGGAACTTTAGTTAAAATTGGGTGAACGCAGAAAGGATTTTCCAAAGAAATATGGTCATCTCACAAAATTAATCCTAATGAATTTAAAGGCACCCTATGATACATTCTATTTGATGTTCTACGTGAGGTGGACTTCTAGAAATTATTCCTTTGATTCTTTCTATGATTTGTTGTTTAGGCCATAGGAAAAATTTCTAGATCAAGGGAAACTTTAGGTCAAGCAACAAGCCCATTTGTTGAAGGGAAAGGGTCAACAAATTTATTGAGAAAGAGGTTGATAATGTACTCAGGAGAAAGAACATGATTGCATTGACCACAATGTTAAGAACAAGCATGGAGATGAGACTTTGACTAAGAAAGGTATAAAGAAGAAAACGTTCCATTATTGTTATAAATTGAGACATGTGGGGAAGGCTTGTTGGTAGAAAACTAAGTAGCTAAGAGTTATGCATTTGAAAAAGGGAATTAACTGACAATCAATGTAGTTGACCTGTGAAATGTTTAAGACCAAATAACGGAGAAGAATATGTGAGAAATGATTTTGAGAGCTACTTTTCACATCCTGAAATTGCTTGTCAAAGATCTATATTTTACACACCTCAACAAAATGGAATTGCAGAAAGGAAAAACTAGACTTTGGTAGAAATGGCATTTTGTTTGCTTTAGGCCAAAGATCTGTTGACTAGGCTTTAGGAAAAAGCTATCTACTACTCAAAATATTTTTTAAATTTTATTCCAACTAAATCTATATGGGATGTGATTCCTATTGAGAAATGGAGTGACTTGAAAACCTCACTCGAACATCCTAGAACCTTTGGATGCATCATGTGGGCTCACATTTTGGATGATAAAAGGAAGAGACGTGTTGTGAAGACTCATGTTGATGTCATGATGGGATACTTTGAAGATTTGAAGTCCTATAGGTTGTTTGACCCTATCAAATAGAATATTATCTATAATAGATATGTTGTATTTCATGATAATACCCTAGGTGTCACTATGTTGAACTCATTTTCTAGCTTGTTGAGTAATGATCCTTTGGAAATTCTATAGAATTTTGGATTGACTGACTACTACATAGGATCATCAAATGGATAGTCAACTTCTTTACCTAAACTGACTTGTAGTCAACCTTCCATAGTAGAGTTGACCATACGTTTTGGAACCCCTATTGTTAAGGCCCCACCCTAACTCCCCTAGTCACTTAATGTATTGGGGCCATCTTTATTAAATAAGTCTTACAAGGTAGTAGAGTGTGAAATCAATAAATGTAAGTGGCCTCATTAAAGAAGGTCCACTAGTTAGTGATCAAGGCCTCATTAATCAAGGTATGCTAGGTGGTTAGGGTTTTAGTCAATTAGAAATATATATAATAGTAAAATCTAGGTAATCAGTTTCCAAGTGAATATGATTGTGTTTGGAGATCTACTCAATTGGAGGTCACCTCTTGAAGATACAAGTGAACATTTCTCTCAGTTCTAAATATCAATAAAGGTTTCCTTAGTGTTATTATTTCTCAATACTGGTTTTGTTTATTTTCTTTCCACACTATATTTCTCTATATTTTTTCTCTAAATATTGTATTTTAGCTAACAAAGAACGCCACAAATGGTATCATAACACTTTCATATGCTAGCACACACTCAAATTTTAGAACAATATTTTTAGGCTAAAGATGAGTTCTGATGTATTTAAATAACACATAGATATATCATTTAGTAGGTAAAATCATAGTTGAGGAAGAATACATGTAGTAAATACAAGTGGTGTCAACTAGTTGGACACCCTTATAACCTTTTTTGGTACCCCTTCAAGTAGTACCACATCAAATGACACATGCTTATGGATTTGTCTTCCATGTACCCTTGGGCATATCAGAATCCCCGTAGGAACACCTAAAAATAACTTTACATAATCCTATCAATCATATCGTTGCTATAATATACTGAGAACAACACTCAAGGATATCACTCTTGCATACCAAGGAATCGAGTAGTACATCTAAGGGTATAGTCTATCCTCTTTATTTATTATTGTGAAATATTCAATGAAGTACTATTATTAGAAACACTTTGGTATGTAGAGAGTTATAGTAATTGACACTCTTGTTCCCTTAATACCCTAGAAACCCTAGATTCTATACCATGGGCATTACAATTCCTACATAACTTGCAATATCATGTATTTGGGAATTTTGTCAGTCCAGTAATACTTAAAAGGGATTAATACTCTATATGGATCATAAGAATAAGAATAAGAATAATAAATATGGGGACTACCAACACCATTGTGGGAAACCTAGATAAAAATACCCCTTGTGTGACACTAATCATTGTGGTGTAACTCTCTAGTAACTTTTTTTTGTGGGCCCACCAGTACAATTTCTTATGACCCATCTCCACATATTCCTCTTGGAACAATGATCATATTGATCTAGCTCTTAGATAAACTCTCTAGTGGATCTTGTGGTCCAATGACACAACCACAATGTGAAAACCGTGGAAGATGTAAAGAAGATGGATCCGTCTCTCTTCCAATCAATCAACACTCACCTAGTCAGTAAGCACACTATAGGCCAACATGTCTTCCCTCATTGTGCAAGTTTCCCTTTGTTTTGATAATATTGAGAAGTCGTAAGGTAAGCATGATGAGGATGGAAATAACTTAGGTTAAGGATATGATAAGGGTAAGCATATTGAAAAGGAAGAAGGTTACAATAATGACGACTTATTTTCTGATCGTTCCCAAGATCTGATGCCTCACTTCCCTAAGGTTGATCTACATAATTTTGATGGGCCAGATCTAATTGGTTGGGTTGACCAAATAGAGCACTAATTTTCCCTTCATGCCATAATGGATGACCTATTGAAACTCCACATTGGTGTCCTATATCTAGATAGGAAATGTTGGTAATGGTGGTAATGGCATAATAAAGCTTCTCTAGGGGTTCATTATATGGAAGTATTTTGTGAAATCCCTATTTTACCACTTTATCTTGGATACTAATTTTTTGGGCCAACTTATCAAATTGCATCAAACAAGTACAATGTAAGAATATATTAATACTTATGAACATTTGAATATTAGAATATAAAATTTAATTGATGATTTTTTTAAGCAATGCTTTATCAGTGGCCTTAAGGATGAAATCAAATACCAAGTTGAGATCAACTACCTTACCCCTTAGTTGGAGCCCATTGAAGTTGCTTCTCGTGCACAAGTTGTATCTTATGCCTAGTTCAATTGACCCAAATTTTCTCCACATCCATGCCGAAATGTGGTGGCTCCCCAGTGGCCTCCTCCATCCTTGAAGGTCTATAAGTTGACATGAGCCAAACTGATGGAATGCCAAAAAAAATGTCTCTGCTACAATTGTAATTAAAAATATTCTATAGGACATAAAATTAAGGAACATTACTTATTTATGGTCACATTTGAGAACATTTTTTATAATGAAGTTGATGGAAAGACTCAAGAGGAAGTCAACCCCCCCCCCACCTCCCACCAAGGAAGTTCATCTTCCTGACTAATCGAGTGAAAAAAACAAATCTCTCTTCATGATTTGACTAGTATTTCCTGTCCTTAGACATTAAATTTGGTTGACCATATAAAGCATCAAAAGGTGAATTTCTTAATTAGTAGTGGTGTTGAAACTAGGGTTTCAACATGCATTTAATAAAGGACTACATTGTAAATATACACATGCAAATACTCAAGAGAGATATTTGGGAAGGTTAACCAACCAAATTATATTCATTCATCATGGGTATTTATATAATCAAGGGAATGATTGGAGTGGTTGTTGTACCCACTCCAACAAATCATTCATTGGGTATCCTACACGTACATGTAATGGACATCCTGCGTATCTATGTCATAATAACTTATCCATCACTATTGATGGTTAGGATCAAGTACAGAACTTAACCATTCCACCAAAAATTTTACTTTTGGTTCAGAATGATAAATATGTGGAATCATAACAAATTAATTCTAAGGTTTGTGCTAGAACATCTTCCTTCAAGGAAAAAGTTCGCAAATATATATATTCTGACTTAGAAGGAGAAATGCACTGGAGTAACAATGTGTGTCATGCACCTGAATATGTACACATTAATGTTCATCCTATACTCATGATGGGTTATCTATGGATATTATCGGAAGGTATATACATATCCGATGTAGTACCCTTTCCATTTCATAAACATCTAGATCAAGTATATTATGATTTATGACTTATTTACTTGTGAATTTGCTTTATCCATACATTTACATTCATATAGTTTATTTCCTTAATACAATGTATGATGACTTTCACAAGGGCCTAAGAGGCCTCCCAAGATCTCCCCCAACCTCAAAATGTTGCTTCAACATGAAGCAACTATACATGAACATCTCCCTCAATGTATACAAGGTTCTACTATGACCTATTATTGTTTATCCCATGTCTTCAATCCGAAAGGTTCTTGTGTATTTATTGAGTCTTGATTTAATCTCATCTCACACCTACACAACACTCACAGTAAGGTTGGTTCCTCTGTCAATTTGAGCAACTTACTTTGTTATTTGCTAACCTACAATTTCTCTACCTTCTGGCCTTTGAGGTCACAACCCAATGAAATTCTCCATAATATTATATTTATATGATCAATTGTCACATACCCAGTCCCCTTTGTGCCTCGTTGAGAATATTGGGTACTTGAAAATTTAAATTCATGCTCTAACATTCAAATTTAGCATGCCCTCGTATTTAAAATCTAGATAAAGGAATAATTTCCTTGGCTTTTAGTAGTACATGTGAATACCACCTTGAAAATCAAGTCTTTAAGGAATTTGGGTACCACATTATTGAAGCTAGTGTCATCCCCAAGTTGGACATGGAAGAATCTAACATCCCTCACATGCGATTATGTAGAAAACAACCATGTAAAAGAGGTTATAGGGAACCGATGCAAATAAAATTCTAAGGCTTCAATGAGAGAATCCGTCACAAGTGATGATGATGAGAAAAGAGTTTAGTGCATCGATGAAAAAGAAACATCAAGGGAATCGATGATAAAGAAAAATCAAGGGTGTCAACGATAAATAAAATTAAGGGCACTGATGAGAAGAAAATTGAGGGCATTGATGAGAATTTTTTTATCGATCGCTAATAAGAAAATTTATTGCCAGCCACTAATGGATAAAAATAAATCCAAGTGTTGATAACCAATAAAAATTGAGGGTGTTGATAACAATGTCTTGCCTAATCACCGAAGACAACGAAAACCTTAGGTGTCGATGTCAAGGGTAATTTGATCATTGAAGACCAAGAAATTTATGGGGAACCAATACTAGAGTATCTTCTAATCATCGAAAATGAGAAATATTTAGGGTACCGAAGGATAGGTTGATTCATAGTGCTGACGGGAAAAATAAATCTAAGTGTTGATGGGGAAAATAGATCCAGGTGTTGATTTTCTAGGAATGAATTTAGGAACCGATTCATGAACTATTGAAGAAGGATAGCAGAAATAACTTCTTCAATGGAATTTGTATAGATGATAAAATCCTTTTCAAAGTTTGGTTTCCCCAAAACTGGTGCATAACTTTTTATTTTTATTTTTTTATTCTTACAAAATCCTTTTCGGCATCCTCATTCCATGAGAAATATCGATCCTATTTCAACATGTTATCAATAGGTTTGGCCATAGAGAAAAATCGATAACAAATATTCTAACAAAAAATATTTTTTCCCATAAAAGATTGAATTTCTTTTTTAGAAGTAGGGGCTTGACGATTTATAATGGTGATAACCCTCTCAGTATCAATATTGTTTCCTGAATCATAAACAATGTGACCAAGAAGTTTACCTTGAGTGACACCAAAAATTGACTTTGTGGGATTTAATGAAATTCCAAACTTCCTACATTGTAAAAATACTTTTCTAAGATGCTCAAAATGATCTTGTTAGTTTCTGGAATAAACAATTAAATCATCTAGATAGACTTGGATAATCTTATCGATAAGATCATCAAAGGCTATTTGGATAGCCCTATGAAAAGTGGCACCTGCGTTTTTCAATCCAAAAGGAATTCTTTCATATGAAAATGTTCCCCAACGAGTAGTAAATGTGGTTTTATACTTATCTTCTCTCTTGACTCTGATCTGATTGTAACCTGAAAAACCATCAAGAAGGGACATCATCTGTGATCCTGCCACTTGTTGCAAAATTAATTCCATGTTTGGAAGAGGAAAATTGTTTTTTACACTTGCCCTATTCAAAGCACAAAAATCAACACATAATCTGATATCATCATTCTTTTTTCGTATAGGGACAATATTTGACACCCATTCATAATATTTAATAAGAAAAATGATATGAGCATCAATTAATTTCTCAACTTCCTTTCTTATTGTTGCTTCTAGGGCAGGGTTAATGGGTCTTTGTTTATGCCTAATCAGTTTTGCTTCTTCCTTGATAGGAATATAATGTTGTATGATATTAGGATCAAAACCATGAAGATCCTCATATGACTAGGAAAAAAGTCCTTAAATTCATAGAATAATTCCATGATTTTTTTTTTCATGATCTGAACATTGGGATCCAACTTTTAATATTTTTGGACTATCATGGGTCCCAATATTTAGAGAAATAGTATCACCGATATTTCTTTTTGACTCCTCTTCTTCTACGTTCTTTTTATTACCGACATCACTTGACGAGAATGAACTCTCTAGGGGAGTCAGTACTTTAGGAAATTTATCGTCTTCTAAAGATATGATTTCTTTTTTCTTAAGAGGTTCATTTTGTATGAAAGAACAAATGCTCTCTTCATCAGGAAAGAATTTCCAATATTCTATATTATTAGGAAAATGAGGACGGTATAAATACATGAATGCACAATTTGGTCTTTGGGGCAACAATTTACTTGAAGGGTTTGTAGCAAAAACAATCTGATGTGAGTGATGTCAAGGACAAAAAATTAGATATCAAGTACCACACTGCTTGTGTATATATTTTCATTAATTTGTTTGCAGGATTATAGATTTTTCTAACCAGATTTATAATCAATTCAGAATCCCTAAACACAATTAGATGATAGCAGCCAAGATTAAAATCATTTTCAATTCCTAAAATCAAGGCTTCGAATTCTGTAATATTATTTGTGCAAGCAAATTCTAATCTATAGGATAACTTATGTATTTATCCTACAAGAGAGTACAATATAATACCTGCACCATTACCCTCACTAGAACAAGATGCATATGCCACATTCTATATTTAGGTTCTGAAGAGGGTAGAAACAAATCATCATATTCTTCAATAAATACAGAATATACACCAAGATCCTCCTCAATATAATTTACATTAGGCTGAGGAAGACTTTCGATATATGGAAAGATGTGTCCTTCCTTGAGAACAATGATATTCTTTCCATTTTTTGGGAGGGACATGTGAGATCCATCCAAAGAAATGTACCCACCAATCAATGCATGCCATTCTCTCCCTAGAATGATAGAATAATTACTAATCGACATATCTATGACTTGG
Source organism: Picea engelmannii (assembly GCA_009831015.1). NCBI lineage: Eukaryota > Viridiplantae > Streptophyta > Pinopsida > Pinales > Pinaceae > Picea > Picea engelmannii. The sequence continues at coordinate 117,760 of ML793545.1, forward strand.
ATGTTACACATAGTTATAATTTTTGGATGCACACATACGATCAATGTTACATATTTAATCTCTCCAATTGTAACTTTTTTTTTACTATTATAAGACAACATGCTTTTATAATTTTCATTGGTGCATGAAAGATATAACTCTTCCATTATGATTTTTGACATTACATTGGGAACTTACCCACCATCAATCAAGCAACAATGGGTGATTTTATCCATAATTTTTATTTATACATAAAATGGAGTATTTTTTACATAGCTTCTAGGATTATTTATAGCTACTTTATTTGTGTACAATTTTGCTTCTTAGACTCTTCATATACACTAGCTATGGTGGAATTTTTACCTTCCATAAATTATTTTAGATGCGTCTGTTGTTCAAGGATGACAACCATGTCCAATAAAGTTGCATCCACTTTTATTGTAGCTAGCTGTTTGAGAATGTTGTATTTAGAAGAAGAAGGTGAAGAGGTTGAAACCTCTTGACTTTGAGTAACCTTAGTAACCCGAGGGTTTGTTTGTTTGGACAATGAACTAGGGTAAAAGGTAGTCTTAGGATTACCACCATTCCCTTTGTTTTCATATGATTTATTACTTGTATCTACCATCATTACATCCTCTTTAGGACCCCAATCTAAGGAAACAATGTTTGTATCAACCTTTTTTCCAAAGATTCTATCTTGTTCTTTTTTCTTGACCTCAAAAAGTACTTTCTTCGTGGTTATCATCACATAAATTACAACAAGCCCTATAAATAATACCCTTAGGTTGAAATTGAGAATCGATTGGCTAATTTCTTAAAACAACTTGTGTGGAAGATTCAACATGAGTTGATGATGAAGTTACCCATTTCGTTTCAAACGAAATCATCTGATTGCTCATATCCTGTACCAGTTGTAAAAAACCTGACATGTCATTTTGTTTGACATAATCTTAACTTGGACGACATGTCCTAGTCAATTGTTCTTCATATTCCAAACATATTTAAAAAGTTGATCCTAGATTATCAACACTCTTTTATTCAATCATATTTTTGTAGGGGGTGTATAAGGTATTATAATAATGCATTAAGGTGGTCTGATTGTGAGGTCTGATTAAATCTAGGATTTGATTGTACAATTTTGTGAAACATAGATTGAAAGATTTGATAGTTTCACTTTTGTTGAAAACATGATTATTATATTCTTTAAGCTTATCTGTTGGATTTTGGGGTTGGCCGTATGTATATTTGAACCAATCAGATAATTCATCTTGTTATCACATGATTTGTACTTGTGCAAATCCCCACCACAAGTCCCCAAATCTTGTGTAACTATGAAAAATCTACCACTCTCACCTTAGTAACAAATTCCCTCATTTTAGTGATGGAAGAGGTCCACCACAGGGGAGGCTTCCCTAGTGAGATCAAGGGATCAAAGTAGCAAGTATTGTATCCAATCCTACCACCCCCTCTCTTGATCACCTAAATATTAGTCTAGGTCAAGGTAGTAGAAGAAGATTGAAATTGTTTGAGTACCTTCTCGGAATAGGAACACTTTATAGCATATATGTAATGATTTCCAAGCTCAAACATGCAATAATTGTTCCATGAATACACTAGATAATGAAAATTGCAATGGTTGGTACAAATTTGTAGCAATACACTAATATTATGACATAAATATAAATTTGTAACAACAACAATAAAAAGAGCTTGAAATTTCAACAATTGACTAGGAAAATTAAGCATGCATGACATAGAACATTATGCAATTTCTTAAGAGAAATTTTGAGCAAGTTAAACCACCCTTACAAGGGTGTATGCAACAGATAAGAGTATTTTAAGATGGTTGTAGCAAGCTTTTGCAAAAGAAACAAGTTTACTAGTGAGTTAGTGAGTGTTAGTGTTAGCAAAATTAGTAGATAGCTTGAGAGAATTGAAAGAGAGTGTTTGTTGATTAGTTTCACCACAAGAGAGATGTAAAATCAGTGCCTTTGAGGGCTATGAAGTATTTATAACAACAAATACAAAAATGCTTGAAGATTTAACAAGTAGAAACCAAGAGGTGGGGGTTTAAACTCTAAGGTGCTATCATATTAGGGCCTTAGGGTTTAAACCTTAAAGAGAAGGATTGCTTGAGTGCAAACACTTTTGGGCTCTAGCAACCTTTTCTCCCTTCTTTATGCTTCAACCATATTAAAATCAAATGTCTAGGGATAAAATACAAAGTGATAACATTTTAAGGCATTAGGAGTCTAATCCTAGCAAAAATTCCTTCACAAATTTTGGATAAAATTAACCTTGTGAGAGGAGGAAGCAGTTATGATCCTTTCTTAGGGTTTCACCAAGCAAGACATATAGCATGAAAAAGAGAAATTATAATGAAACATTGATAACACAAAGATACAATCAATGAAATTTCACTTACTTCACTGAGATAGCATGAAATAAAACTACAATTGCAGAAATTCCATCCAAAAATCAGCAAAAGCATCCACAAACTAATCCTCCAAGAAAGTCACATAAGGTAGAAGAGCGATATATCCCAAAGAGGTAGAAAATTTCATACTTTTTCTCACAATGGTGAGGAGTGAATCATCCTAAAATGAAATGAGAAGGTCCTCTATTTATAGGAGGCCTTCTAAACCAATTTTTCCACTTAAAATTGCCAACAACAAATTAGAAGAGGGACAACCCCATCATTTTCCTCTATAATATGCCAAAATAAAAAATAATTAAAGTAAAACCCTAAAAAGGGTGATGTCATGTCCCTAGAAGGGTGACATAGGGATGAAAAGTGAGATCAAGCCTCAAGAGGAGATTGTTGGGCCTCCAAAGGCCATGTATCATGCTCTCAAGTGTAAAAGTACCATGCCTTGTGTCTCCTCGTCTCAAACCACCTCTGGAACTGCATCATCGATCAAATCCTAGCCTCCAAGGTGATGCCAAGAGATAAAGGGTGATGTTCTAGGCCTCCAAAGGCCATGTTTAAGTATAGAAGGTGACGTCATGTGTGGTCCATCATCCTCCACTAAGAAAGGTCCTACAAAGACAAACAAGTACTCCCTACAAGGGTCCGTAAGTCATATGAATCATGTCAAGTAAGCCACATTTAATAAAAGAACCACCCAAACAAGTGCATTAAATCACCCCTTTTCAAATTAAACAAATTCTCAAAGAACTTATAAAATTTTCCAAATTTAGGCATGGGAGGCGTGTCATGGTGCCCTATTGGGTAGGCCAATCCCCAAGTCAAGGAATGTTTCCCAAGAAGACCCTATCTCGATCATGTAATGAGTATGAGGTGGATTTGGGGAAGACTCTTGGGCATGGGGTTCTTGACATATCAAGGGTTCATATTGCCTCATTTATGGTTGCCTTTGTGGAGGGTGTGTTGCATACCTTCTTTTGAATGCAATATTTTTCCAAGCCCTTTATATGCCTCTTCTTTTTTAAAATACGAACATTGAGTGCTATGTGAAATGGAAATAAAATATCACCACAATCCCACTTGATGTTAGAGTACATTGGGTTCTATGTGCACTATAAACACCACAATGCACTCCCCCATCAAGAGAGACATTTTTACTTATTTATTTTCATCTAAAAGTACTTTATTCCTTTAAAGAAGTGTTGCATGGATCTCAGGGCTTTAGGTCGAGCATCTAGAAGGATGGATTGTGTATTTATTTTTTATAGTTCTAGCCACAACACCTTTGGTCCTTCAACCCCTTCTTTCCATGAAATGAGGTACAAAACCTTCTTGGGGTCAACGATATTGAAAACCAAAAAGATGAGGAAGCAAATGGGAAGAAGTGTGGAAAGTGGTAAGTATGCGTGGAAATGGTATAATGACCCTTCAAGGAGACCCCCCAGTAGTAACCTTTTTCTTTAGGGTGACCAAATTACTAGGATACCATGACAACCACCAAGGTGAAATACCTACTATCTTCTGGGGGTGAAACCGGTGTAGTGGATGCTACTTTGCTATCGATGATGAGTGGTGATGTAATTTGAAAAGGAGGGGATCCATTTGGCTTAATATGGGATCTCCTGGTCAATCTGACTCTTGACACTCCATCTATTCTATTTTTTGGACTTGAGACATCATCTCCTTAGTTAACCCTAGGAAATGGGGGGTAATGTGTTGGAAGATTGGTTGTT
>ML793545.1:139274-156897 GCA_009831015.1 Picea engelmannii
TTAGTCCATTAATACTTAAAAGAGACTAATACTTTGTTTGGATCATACAAAGAAGAATACAAATACGAATAAGGAATATGGGGACTACCAATACCATCATGGGAAACCTATTTGAAAATACCCCTTGTGTGACACTAACCATCATGGTGTCACTCTCTAGTAATTTTTTTTGTGGGCCCACCAATACAATTGCTTATGATCCATCTCCACACATTCCTCTCAGAACATTGATCGTATTGAGATAGATCTTGGATAAACCCTCTAGGAGATCTCATGGTCCCATGACAAAACCATAATGTGTCATCCATGGAGGATGTAAAGAATATGGATCAGTCTCTCTTCCAATCAATCAACACTCACCCAATTATTAAGCACACTATAGACCAACATGTATTCCCTCACTATGCAAGTTGGCCTTTGTTTTCATAATATTGAGAAGTTGTTTTCATGTTAATGCTCTTATAAGGGTAAGGACATTTATAAGGAAGAAGGTAGAAATAATGACTCCTTATTTTCTGATTATTCCCAAGATATAATGCCTCACTTCCATAAGGTTGATCTACATAAGTTTGATGGGTTGGATATGATTGGTTGGGTTGACCAAACTGAGCAGTAATTTTCCCTTCATTCCATAGTGGATTATCTATTGTAACTCCACATCGGTGTCCTATATTAGGATAGTAAACGCTAGTAGTGGTGGTAATGGCATAAGAAAACTTCTCTAGGGGATCATTATATGGAAGTAGTTTGTGAACGCCCTATTTTCCCACTTTACCTGAGATACTATTTTTTTGGGCCAACTTCCAAATTGCATTAAACCTGCATGGTGGAAGAATATATTAATTCTTTTGAACATTTCTCTCTTAGAATAGAAGATTTAATTGATGATTTTTTTAAGAAATGATTTATCAGTGGAATTAAGGAGGAAATCAAATCCCAAGTTGATATGAACCACCTTGTTGCTTGGTTAGAGCCCAATCAGGTTTCTTTTCATGCACAAGTTGCATCTTACGCCTGGTTCAAATGCACCAAAATTTCTCCACATCCATGCCCAAATGTGATGGTTCCTTTGTAGCCTCCTCCACCCTTGAAGGTCCATAAGTTGACATGAGCCAAAAATGATGGAATGCCAACACAAATGTCTCTTCTACAACTATCATTAAAAATATTCTCTAGAACATAATTGTAAGGAACATTACTTATTTATGGCCACTTTTGAGGAAATTTTTGATGATGAAGTTGAAGGAAAGTCTCAAGAGGAAGTCACTCCCCCCACCGAGGAAGTTCCTCTTCCTGACTAATCGAGTGAAAATCCAAAAATCTCTCTTCATGATTTGACAGATATTTCTTCTCCTCATACGTTAAAGTTGGTTGACTATATCAAGCATCAAAAGGTCAATTTCTTAATTAGTAGTGGCATTGAAACTAGGGTTTCAACATTCATTTAAGAAATGAAGACATCGTAAATATACACATGTAAATATTCAAGAGAGATATTTAGGAAGGTTAAAAAAACAAGTTATATCCATTCATCATGACTATTTATACAATCAAGGGAATGACTGGAGTGGTTGTACCCGCTCCAACAAATCATTCATTGAGTATGATTTATGACTTACTAACTTGTGCATTTACTTATCCACACATTTACATTTACATTCATATAGTTTATTTCCTTAATAAAATGTATGGTGACTTTCACAAGGGCCTAAGAGGCCTCCCAACATCTCCCCCAACCTCAAAATATTGCTTCATCTTGAAGCAACTATACAGGAACATCTCCCCCAATGTATACAAGGTTCTGTTGTGACCTATTACTCTTTATCCTCTGTCTTTAATTTGGAAGGTTCTTGTGTATTTAGTGAGCCTTGATTTCATCTCATCTCACACCTACACAACACTCACAACAAGGTTGGTTACTTTGCCAATGTGATCAACTTACTTTGCTATTTGTTAACCTACCATTTCTCTACCTTCTAGCCTTTGAGGTCACAATCCAATGAACTTCTCTATAAATATTATATTGAGGGGATCCATTGACACATACCAAGTCCCTTTTGTGCCATGATGAAGATGTCAGGTACTTGAAAATTTAAATTCATGCTCTAAAATTCAAATTTAGTGTTCCCTTGGATTTAAAATCCAAATAAAGGAAGATTTTCTTTGACTTTTAACATTACATGTGAATACCACCTCGACAATGAAGTCTTCAAATAATTTGGGTACCAAATCATCGTTCCTTTGGCTTATAGTAGTACACGTGAATACCACCCCAACAATGAATCCTTTAAATAATTTGGGTATCGACTCATCGCGCCTACGGGAAAAAAAAATCTAAGTGTCGATGGGGAAAATAGATCCAGGTGCCAATTTTCCAGGAAGGAATTCAGGAACCGATTCATGAACTCTTCACCACAAATTTGACAGTAAAAGTGTATTTGCCTTGATTGGTTTAATCTTATTAGGCATTCAATGGATTTTTTTATATGATTCAGGAATTATCCCTTTGTCCGAGAACTCCCTTTGGATTTATGTCTCAATTCAAATCTGCTTTCTGGAAAACCATGGGAAAGTTTTGTGTGCATACCAATTCCAAAACAACGCTTTATAAATCATTATTTCCTAAAGGCATTCCACTGCCAAAGATCAAATTTCATCACTAAATCCATACACCCATTATTCAAAGAACTAAAATCATAAATTTTGTCACTAAATCCATACACCCATTATTTAGAGAACTAAAATCATAAGTGTGGGCAATAGCATGGGGAACAAAGGATATGTGCTAGAATTACGAGGTCTTCACTTAGTGAACCTGTGACATAGCATCACGGGGCCTTCACCTTGTTGATCAATATCTTATCGTGTTCATTCATAAAGAGAGTTTTTAAATTGTGAAAAATAAAGTCAATATATTGTTGATATTAGGGGATGTGGAGTCTCAAGGGGTTTATAAGTATTGGGAGGTTTAAAAACGAGTATCTAGTAAAAATAAAGGTTTCTTTTATTGGAAAACTGTATTGGAAGAGGGGTTCAATAAAAGGATTTTGAGAGGTATTTATCAATATCTAGTGAAATTAGGGGTATTCTTTAATATCCCACGAATGCAGGCGCTTCACTAATTGAAGGCCCCATGCATGCCACCCACGTTAATGAGATATTAAAGAATACCCCTAATTTCACTAGTTATTGATAAATACCTCCAAAAATACTTTTGTTGAATCCCCCTCCCAATACATATTTATAATAAAATAAACCCTTATTTTTACTAGATACCCCTTTTTATACCCCCAATACCTATAAGCACTCTGATATCCACATCCCCCCAATATCTACAATATATTGACTCTATTTTTCACAATTAAAAAACCCCTTTATGAATGAATATGATAAGATATTGGTCAACAAGGTGGAGCCCCCGTGAATAATTATAGGTTTTCTGAATTTATGAATTCACACACACAACATGCTCATACCCATAACAATTCTATGGAGAAGACACTCAAAATATCTATCTTGTTTCTTAATTTATATAGGGGAAAGGAACATCATTCATAGTCATCATTCTTTGGAACTCAAGAACTATAATTTTCAGAATGTCAATTCTAGTCTTTCTAAAGCATTTCTTCAGAGAGATATAACCAAGAAAATAAATTGTTGTTGCACACAAGGACAAAACATGGGTTCATTCAATTCTTTACCAAATTTCTCTTCATAAAACATATCTGTATATAAGATTTATAGAACTAGGAAGAGAACCTTATCTGTATATAAATTGTTGTCCAAACCACTGACCAAAGTGATCAATTTTTCATTAAACCATAGGCCTCATTGCACATAAATCTCTCTACAACAGACCAACTCCTAGCTAGGCTATGATAGCACAAGGGAGAAATTGACAATATCATGGATTCCTAGGTAGTCTTTCTATCTTAGAGAAATAATTTAATTACCCATAAACACATTGCTAAATTATTAGGAACATAAAACAACTCTTGGGCACCCCAATGCATTCCCCACATAACACAATGAGATAAATTCCTTCTCTGCTACACAGTCCCTACGAAGTTTCTCCCCACACTACTCTTCAGTGTGTGCTGAGTAAGGTCCTAACTACAATCCGTTAACTCCAACAATTTTCTTAGTTTTCATGCTCTTCTCAAGGTGGTAAACACCTGTTTTTGTAACTGGTCTTCCTCACACACTATGGCTGGCTCTCTTTCTCTTCCCACACTCTATGTTTTTTTTCTCCCTCATTGCTTCCCAAAAGTCAATTCTGTCTTCGACTCAAATTTTCTCTTCCTTTTTTCCATGCACTTTTGATTATCACCATTCCCAAAATTGATTGTACTTAGTCCATACCTCAATAACTTGGTCATATGAGTCTCTCACCCACCTCTTACATGTAGTTAATCATACCATTCTCATCATATGGGTACTTTCCCATGATCTCATAACTAGGGAGGTGACGTCTTCCACCAACCCCCTTACATGCATTCAATGATTGGTTTTGGATAAGTCAAAGGGGGAAAGTAGAAGGTTAATCATAAAACTAATTTTAACAAGGTGGCTTGGAAGTTTGACATGTATAAATCCCCTCCCTTAGGCCCCCTTTCTCTTCCCCACTCGTGGTATCATAACACCTATATGTCCTCGTGCTCAGTCAACCATTTGATATATATATATATATATATATATATATATATATATATATATATANAAAAAAAAACCATCGCTAAACATAATTAATTACAAATTAATTGGGGGGATCAAAATTGAGACATTACATCAATCATTTCATTTTTCTTGTGTCCTCATCTTTTCCTTTAAGCTCTATGTGGGTGTCATTTGATGTTGTTTTCTTGAATTCTTTCTCTTCTTGTCATTGTAGTGAGAATTTGAAAATCAATAAATTTTGTAAGTTTGCATGCTCAATCAAATGCTCAATTGCGCATGCTGCAAAAACTCTCAATCAATGCTTGACTTCAATGCTACAATATCTCCCAATCAAGTGTCTAGTCAAATGCTCAGTGTTTGTGTATTTATTTGTTTGTTGAACTCTCTTCTATGCTTCATCCAACTCTTTCTTATGCTTGGTTGAACTCCTTCCTTTAATTATTTGTCTAAATCTTTTCCTTTTCCTAGCTGACCATGGATGCCCTATCATGAATCTTCAACACTTACGTGATGTTTTAATGTCTTCAATTCTAGAAGTCTACTTCAATTTTCAAGAGTTCTAAATCTATATACATGAAGAATGACTTTGACTCGTTATTTCAAGACTTTGCATATGCGGCTTGACTCAACTAAGACATGACTCAATGAGTAGACTTTGTTAATACGTTTCTCTAAAAATTCTAAGAAAATATCAAGTCTCACCTACAAGGCTTTAATGTCTTGACTCAAAATGTTGTTGACTAGGTATTGACTGAAGTCAAAATGTTGTTAACTAGTTATTGATTGAAGTCAGCTAGAGATTGACTTCATTGGTTAGAAATAGACTTACAATACAAACTTAGTTTCTTTTTATATGCACTCAATCAACTCAACCACATAAATGACAACATAGTTTTTTGTTTCAATTACATCCTAAATCTACTAAACTATACTAAGACCATCCTTAATGTAACTCTTTTTAATGTTTTATTTTTTTACTTCAAATATAACATTTTTCTTTACAAAATATGAAAAAAAACCTATATCTTGCAATGGGTAGAAAAAGTCAACATGGACCTTAAAGTGACCCCTCACATCCATCTTATTGCTTGATATATATTTCACACCATTCCCATGAGTAAAATTAACATTGGTTAACTTGATATGAATACTAATTTGACTCATTAATACTCATAACGAGTATTTATTGGACTTAAAATTTGATTGCAAGTCAATGATTTTTATGGTTGATATTGACTTCTATTGTATGCTCTTTTCACAAACAACATAATAAGTGATGGTTAAGAACACATGTTTCCTTTATTCATAGGAGGGTAGGGTATGTATACCTCCGTATATTTTAGCACTAAAATCTTTGCGTGGAGGGGGTCCCTTGTCCCAAAAACAAGGGGGTCTCATACACCAATTTGGTGTCTAGCTTGACCATGACCTTAAAAATAGATTATTATTATTATATAGTGATCTTACCCAACAACTAGAATAACACTCTAAACACTATCCTTTAATATATGCTATGATCCTTTATGAAAGCATTTGGATGCACTATCTTGACATAATAAAGAGTATGATATTTCAACAACATCATGGATTTTAGCACTAAAATCTTTGAGTAGAGGGGTTCCCTTATCCAAAAAACAAGGGGGTCTCATACACCAATTTGGTGTCTAGCTTGACAATGACCTTAAAAATAGAATAATATTATTATATAGTGATCTTACCCAACAACTATAATAACACTCGAAACACTATCATTTAATATATTCCATGATCATCTAAGAGAGCATTTTGATGCACTATCTCGACATAATAAAAAGTAGAATATTTCAACAACATCATGGATTTTACCACTAAAATATTTGCGTGGAGGGGGTCCCTTGTCCCAAAAACAAGGGGGTCTCATACACCAATTTGGTGTCTAGCTTGACCGTGTTCTTAAAAATAGATTATTATTATTATATAGTGATCTTACCCAACAACTAAAATAACAATCTAAACACTATCCTTTAATATATACCATGATCATCTATAAGAGAATTTAGATTCACTATCTCAAACATAACACGAATGGTTGCAAAACAACTTAGTCCCTCATTATTACATGATGACACCTCATGGCACCATAAGCGAGATGACACCTCATGGCACCAAGTTCAACAGTTCGCTTTTTTTTCATATACTTTTTCTACTGCCCAATCCAAGATCTAGACCAAATTTACATTATTTTAGTGGAGAGTCACACTTCCGAGACATGTATAAATCAAAAGGTTTTAATTGAGATTATCGAATGCAATTTTAACATTTTAATATGCAATTTACTTCAAATATATAGAATGCGCTTCATATTTAGTGTATATACTGCAAAGCTTGTTGTGACAAACATTGAAGAGTTTGTGTATTATTAAAAGAAATCATCACTTGTTATAATATTGCAAACAAGTGTTAAAGACACGTAATCGCTGGTTATTGAGATTTGAATTTTTTTTGCATCCTTCACAAAGCCTTATTTCTATTTTATTGTATTAAATCATTTGAAAGCATGTGAAGTGGGTAGTTGGCATGCAATAAGAAAAGTTATTGTGTTCACATGTGTTTTCAGATGCTACTTCGTTGTGTCATAGATAGACATTGCCCTCCACCTGTATGGACACCATGTTTTGGGCCGGATTCAGTATGCCCTCTAAGCTGTCCAATTATGGGATGCAGTGCCACCACCACTGCCATTCTCAATGTTGATTGAACTAGCAATTCCGACACCATATAGTATCATAATGCTCTAGTTTTTTTTTTCCCTTCAAATTTAATATAAGTTTTATACAAAATTATAACTTGTAATTAGATTGATTTATGAAACTTCAATTCTATTTTTTTTTCACTTTAAAAAGTGTAAGTTTTTAATATTTAAACAAAAAGTTTATCAATTTATTAAAAAATATAAATTATAAGTCTCGTGACATGCAAATGCAGGTAACAACCAATTCCTTGCTAGATGACATACATGGAAGTTTTATTTGCTTAGATCAGATATTTTTGTTCGCAGTATAAAAGTTAGAGTTTTAACTCAACCCCCAAAACAAAATTGTGCCTGTGACTCTGCAGAATTTATTTTATTATTTGTAAGAATGCGAGAATTTTGTGTCATCGTACATATCACATGAGTCGAACCTTGCTCCAATGTAATGTCCCCCACCTCTTAGAGAGGTGATGTGGAGACTCAGTGGCCTGGGCACCTCCACTAGGTCATAGTCTTACACTGAAGGGGGAAGTCAAGGAAGCTAAAGTTATATTTTAAAGTTGACTTAAGAAAGGAAAAGGGATTAAGGGTAAAAGATAACTCAACAGAAGAATAGAAGATTAACCCGGGGGGTTAACCTAACTCAACAGAGAATTAGAAGGAAAAAATTATAAGTAAGAGGTTGGGGCACACCTATTAGGCATTCTGGTTTTGGATTAGCATTTGCTATTTCTCTTGAGCATTCAGTTTGGGGTTTTTTTTGTACAAACCCTTGTGAGCAACTCAATGGTGAAATATCCACTCACCTTGTTCTGCAGCTTGGTCTCGAGGATGAAAGACTCCTCGCCATTCTAGTCTCGACCCATCTACATCTAGTGCTTCAGAAGGTAGTAGGCTGTACTGTTCTTGTGTTTCCAGAAAGGGTGCATCATCATCTAGAGGGAGGTTCAATCCAGCTTATCCTGAGGGCCTGGGGCCATTCCGACAGTTGGTTTTTGTTTGCAGGGGCAAGACCATCAGTTTGATGGATTTTCTAGAGGGTTATCATCATTCTACATTTGTCTACAGATTAGGACGTCTTGGAGCCATAGGGGACGTCTTGTGATTCAGTAAAACTTAGATCTAGGGAGATCTGCTTGAGATCTGAGTCCGAAAATTCTCCCACGGGATTCTCATAGCCCAATCTATATTATTGGAGAGTTTTAGAGCATTTGGAGGCCTCCTTCATCAGGGCCGAACCAGCTAGGGTTTTAGTCATCCAGTGGGGCGCACCATTCAGTGGAGGAATTCAGATCTATAGGGTTTGAGAGTAGATTTGGGAATTTGGACATCTGGGTTGTCCTTACAGTTGCCCGATCTATCATTTGACATATTTTTCGGGATGATTGGACACTTTTGGTAGCAGGACCGAATTATTGAGGGCTTCAGCATTCTAGCAGGGCATGGCACTTTGCAGCTTGGAGGTTGAGCATTAGTACGGCTCAGATCTACTTGATTCAGTCTTCATTGTATATCCATCCTTTGGAGGCTTATTTTGTATTGTCGAGAGCATTTTGTAGCAGCTCATATCTATTGCTTGTATGACCATCTAAGGTTTATGCCAGATCGACCATCTATTGTATTGATCTTACATTGCTCATAATAAAAAGGTTAGATCTTTGCTTGTGCATCTACATCTTGAATACATTGTGATCTTCTTGTGTTGATGAATCTTGTATGCACTTAATAAATCAATAAATACCTGCACATCAATAGATCAGTAGTAGTTAGTGATTCTAAGAAAATATTTGGCTTGGGATCATTACATCCAATCTATCCCCACTCGAAAATGTTGGCAATGTTTCTCATTTTTCACAAATCTCCAGAGGACTATTGATTGGAACTAAAAATGAAGATGCATATGCAGAGTGCGGGTTCTTTTTCTATTCCACATAATATCATAGGCGGTAAGATCTTTATAGTCATCTCATGGCAACCTCAATCTCCTGTGATAGCGAGGAGATTATTTTCCCATATAGTTTTGAAAGGCTTAGAATAACACTTCTGATAATTAATCATGTTGACCAGTCGAAGAACTAGTCTGGTGGCTCTAGAGTGTATGTCGGGCATCAAGACCAGTAGTGGTAGTGGGGGTCTATCTATACGACTACATATAACCAATCGATCTCTACTAAGTATTGTAAGTATCGCTCGTCTACGAATCATAATCAGTGTCGAAAGGTTAATAAGCATATGGATCATGAATAGAAGTATTGATAGGCGTGAGGCTCAATCAAAGGCAAAGCATAAGTTGTCTACAAAGAAGAACTACTAAAACTCTCACTTCAACAACAACTAATGGGTTGAAGCATATTGTATTAACACAAATAACAACTCAAACCAAACAAATAACTTTGCAAGCATAATTTAAACATACTGCATAATGTTTAGTATTCATTTGGATCTGGGTATTCTATGATCATGTTATCTGAAACTATAATTTCCTTGTCATCATTGCAATATCAGATTGTTGTGCTATTAACCCAAAACCTATTAAATGAAAAAACATTGCAGTGCAAAGTGCAGTGCAAAGTTATGGGGATTTGCACCCCAAGCCAAAGATATGCACCATGCAGAACGAGAGTGCTAGATTTTTCTATAAGATTAAATTTCTTTGAAACTAAATAAAAAATGATCTAATCATTCTCTTCTATCGAATGAACTGGCATCAATAGATGAAGTTTCCACGTTACTTCATAATTCCATCATATTTGTTGATTACATTTGAGCGATTCAGAAGCCATCAAAGCTATAGAACCTAAAAATCATTGACAACAAGCATGATCAAGTGTTGAAAATCAATAATGCCCACTTACCAAAAGGGGCCTTCCTAGTCAATTTGATACCTTACTGAATATACTCACCATTAAAATCACTTTGCATCTCTAACGATTGTGATACTTTCAAAATGATGGTGTCCTTGGCTTTAAACGAGGGCCACAAATAAAACGCCTTTTGCCTAATGTCAAATGGGTCCCGAAGGCAGCAATGCTGATTTTGCAGATGAAGTTTTCATAATTACTATCTTGTTTCCATGAGGAACACAACGACTAAGTGAGATTCAATTGTCTTTTGTATTATATCCCAACGTTAAAGAATATGTCTGTGACTCTTCGAATATGAAGTGTTCATTCTTCATTTTTTTTCACTCAAATCTATAACGTCAATCACATGGGAAAATAACTGATTATGATATGAAGAAACATCTTTCAAAAACATAAATGATTGTCATTCTCAACAGGATGTTGAAGAGGTTATCTTACCACCAAAATGCCATCGAGGGATTAAAAGATTCAATTGCAAGCAAGAATATGAAAGACAACTGCCAGGAGCAGACCAGCGCCTGACCAGAAAATGGTTGAGCAGGTGAGTAGATAAAGAAGAAATATGAAGGTGGTTGTGTGTCCTCACATGAATCTTGCATGGTGCTTGTCATTTGTGCTGGGCACGTAAGCTGACTGAAGAACCTGCACGAATCTTGCATGGTGCTCATCCTCTGCACTGGGCACGTAAAATGACTGAAGAACCCACTGGGCACGTAAGCTAACTAAAGAACCTGATTGAAGAAAGGGAGTGAATAGCATAAACATTAAATGTTAACGAACTAATGCTATCTCTGGAGATAGCATTAGTTCACCTCAAGAGATGTAAATGTAAATGTAGTGATAATTTTCTAAGTTTCAAACAAAGACTTTGCATACCTTCTCCATGTACTTCGGGAAGAGGCCAAATAAGACGACCAAATTAAAAAGTTACGATAAAACAAGAAATGTGAAATGAAAAATTGCATAAATCAATTAAAACTTTGGTTAAAATATTGTGTTTGCATTGGTTTTGGTGCAAGGACTAATATAACAACGGGAATCGATTACTAATAGTCGTGTTTGCATTGGTTTTGATGCAAAGACTAATATAACAACATGAATCGATTACTAATAGTCATATTTGCATTGGTTTTGATGCAAGGACTAATATAACAAATAGTCGTGTTTACATTAGTTTTGATGCAAGGACTAATATAACAACAAAATCGATTACTAATAGTCCCTAGCCCAAAGGACAAGGACTAATAAAAAAATATGATATTTCAACAACAACATCATTGTAGACTCCTAGCATGATATTTCAACAATAACATCATGGTAGACTCCTAGCATTTTCACAAAACACCACAAAACACGTTCTGCATCACAAACATGACCTCCAACTTAGCCAATATAGAGGACAATCAATGTAGTCTGTGTAGCATAGGCGAGTTGCTCCAGTTCCTCAAGTAAATGAAAAACCGCTCCTACAAAACTTGAACTTATTAACACAAGCGTCCACAATCCACACCAAACAGATTAAACGAGTTTCCAACCTGGTTGGCCCTATAATGAAAAGTTTAGGGTTGCAAAACCGGACGTCCGCCGTTTGGCCTACCCGATGGGCTTACGTGGTCAATTGTATTCAGTTGGCTGTAAGTCAAAAGTTGATTTCTTTACGAGAAGTCTGGTGATCACTTCCATAATCAAATAAAAAGAGAAGCACAAGCTCAACCAGTGAGCATTCTCCTCCTTCAAATCAAAATATAAATTTTAGCAAAAAATTGAGGAACTTGGTCAATTCTCGCTTTAACCAGCTTGTTATGTTATTATCATTGGCACTGTCAGCTCCGTATATGGTCGATTGAGATCAGTTGGTGTGCCACGGTATCTCCAGGTACTTGTGATTCTATTCTTCTCTAAATCTTCATTCGAGGTAGCAACATCATTTCCAGCAAATTCTTTTCAAAAAAATTTCAGCCCAACATTAACATTTTTTCGTAGATTTGTCTTGGTTTAGTTGATTAGTATACCACTCTTTACTTTAACTTTCAAAGTTACAAGTTTAATTCAATAAACAAGTGTTATTTTTACCATAACAAAATCTTGTCAAATTTCTTTAAGCCATATACAGAGTTATATCAAAAGTCTTTCGTCCATTTGTCTTGGTTTAGTTGATTAGTACACTATTCTTTACTTTAACTTTCAAAATCACAAGTTTAATTAAATAAACAAATGTTGCTTTTACCATAACAGAATCTTGTCAAATTCCTTTAAACCATATACCAGTTATATCAAAAGTCTTTCCTCGATTTGTCTTAATTTAATTGATTAATACACCACTCTTTACTTTAACTTTCAAAATCACAAATTTAATTTAGTAAACACGTCTTGCTTTTACCATAACAAAATCTGTCAAATTCCTTTAATAGACCCCAGTTATATCATAAGTCAAACAAACATTGTCTTTATGCATGGTGGGTGCACCTTGAACAACGTAATCTCAGATTCGTACTAGAATGAAATTCTTGTCGAATTTGCATGTCAAAATTCTCTACAATCAGTTTTTTTCTATGGTTGATCTTCCACTTTGTTTGATAGTGCAGTTCATTTGACCAATGAGTCACAAAGATTTTTCTCGATCCAGTAGTTGGCTTCCATATGGACTGCTTTGTTACTTGAGTATCAAGTCAAATCTGCAGTGGCGTGCAGTAAGTTATGTGCCTCTGGTTCTGGTAAAGTTTCTTCCAACCTCACCAACTCTATCCTTGTCCCAAACTTTCCATTCCCACAACTCTGAGATTTGTCTTTAACACCCATTTAGATACTTGGAATGCCATGATAAAACCCACGCAATATCCTTGTGCTAGGTCACACTTTTCCTCCACTGATTTGTGTCTTTTTATGATTATTGAATTGACTTCAAATTTAGTAGAAATAAATATGTGCCTGCTCAAATTTCCTTTTAATTTTAGAAATATTCAAGTGGGTGTCCTGTTGTTGAACTTCTATAGATAATCTTCATGCCAATAATGAAGTTATTCTTCCCAAAATGGGTGTGGCAAAGCCCAATTTGCACAAGCCAAAAAGTTTAGGCTCGAGCATGACAAAACTGTTAGCATCCATTTTCTGAACCAGTGGAAGTTATGATGAATAAGGTTTATATATAAAAAAATTATTGTTAACGATTGGACATTATTGACCATATGAGATGCCATAAACTTTTTGTACCAACAATGACCATATAAGCTTCTTTTCATGTAAACAAGGTAATAATCATTCCAGAAGTGAATTTGACCCATCTATTATGACCATATTTATCCTAAATTATGCAAGAAGCATAATTTCCAACAAACTTACAAGCTTTCTTCATCTCACTATTTTTTTTTAGGTATGAACTATCCTCATTCACTACTATTGTCACCTATACCAAGTGAAGAATGCAATGATACCAAATTGTTCAACACTTATTCAAGAAAGGACTACATTGCACCAAATTATTAAAACCAGGGTTTCAAAAGGCATTAAAGAAAGGACTATTTTGCAAATACACACAAGTAAATGATCAAGAGAGATATATATGGGAAGGGTAACCAACCAAGTTCTATTCATTCATCATGAGTATTTATAGAGTCAAGGGAATGCTCGGAGTGGTTGTACCTACTCCAACTAATCACTCATTAAGTATGATTTGTCACTTATTTACTTGTACCTTTACTTTACTCATACATCTACATTTACATTTGTATAGTTCATTTCCTTAATACAACATATGATGACTTTTACAAGGGCCTAAGAGGCCTCCCAATAGGCAACAACACACACAATTTCCTTTCATCGCTACAGTTCCAATACACACACACACACACACACACACACACACACACATCTTGTCAAATTCTTTAAATCAACATTGTTAATGATAAAAATTCAATGAATACAATGCACTTCGAGGGGGAAACCTTCTTTTACAATATATCCAATTTATAATACAATATTAGATGAGATAAGATGATCGTAAGACTAGGTCTCCTTGGTATATATATAGAAGAAAAATGGTACAATTATAATGAAAAGGTGCAATGAAAGGTTCTAGCCTATAAACAAAGTATATAACACTAGAAATGTAATAATTCAATATCTAGGGTTTAATAATGGGTTTTATACATAACATGGGGCTTTGTCTAGGGATTAACATGCCCCTCCCATTCAAACAAGTATTGTCCTCAACACTTGACCAACCATAGGTGCTTCTACATGAAGAACTCATCTTCCCATGTCGCCTCTTCCACTCGTAGGTTCTTCTATTTAACGAGGTACTCTGTAATTGCTTGATTTCTCAGCTGCTTTATCCTTGTTTCAATGATTGTTTTTGGTTCTAGTATAATTTTCTCTTCTTCATTAATCTATGGTAAAATAGTTTGGACTGAGATCTTGTTTCCAATTACTTTTTTTAAGCAAGACACATGGAATATCGGATGTACATCTAAAGATGGGGGAAACTCCAATTTATAGGCCATACTTCCAATCATTTGAAAAACCTTATAAGGGCCATAATTTGTGGTTGCTAATTTATTATCCTTCTTTTTTTTCTTGAGGGACATCTATTTATATGTTTGTAGCCTCAGAAATACCCAATCCCGCAATTCAAATTACCTTTCACTACGATGTTCATTTGCTTGTTGTTTCATCCTATTTTGTGCCAAAACCAAGTTGTCCTTCCGTAGTTTGAGAACCTCCTGTTGGTGCCTTATGCGGTCCTCCACTGCTTGAACCTTTAAAGTCCCTTTCAAGGATGATGTGATGGATGGAGGATGATATCCATAAAGTGCCAAAAATGAGGACATTTTTGATGAATTATGGAAGGATGTGTTGTGCCACCATTCCGCCAATGGAAACCACTTGACCCATTGAGTTTGTTTATCAAATGAAAATCAACGAAGATATATTTTTGACATTTATTCACAATCTCATTTTTCCCATAAGATTGAGGATGGTAAGATGAGCTATGAGCCAATTAACTACCCAAACAAGAAAATAATCCAGTCCAAAAATTTCCAGTGAAGATTGGATCTCTGTCACTTACAATAATCTTGGAGACTCCATGCAGATTTTGAATTATTTCCATGAATGCTACAACTATTTTACTTGCTTTAAAAGGAAGAGAAAGAGAGAAAAAATGGGCATACTTTAAATCAATCCATTACTACCATACAGTCTTTCCTTCAAATTTGGGAAAACCTATAATAAAATCCATTGAAACTTCTTCCCAACATTGACTTGGTATAGCTAATGGTTGTAGGAGACTCAATGTATTGATTGTATCTCCCTTATTATGTTGGCAGACCACACATTCGGATGCAAATTTCTGAACATCAGTTTTAAGAACTTCCCAGAAAAAATCCTTCTTGATCCTATGGTACATTTTAAAGAATCTTGAGTATCCTCCTATAGGAGAAGTGTACAATTCTAGAAGGACCTTCTGTTTGGGTTGGGAATTGTTACATAAATGTAGGACAGCATGATACCATATCAAATCATTCTTCCATACAAAATTATCTAATGAACTAGGCTCCGTTTGTAGTTATTTAATGATATTGCATTCTTCTTGATCGTGCTTCCATTCTATCCTTGCTTCTTCCATCCAATCAGATTGCGGAATAGAAATAACATATAGTGAACCTTTTGTTTCTTCTTTTTTCCTTGAAAGGGAATCTGCCACAACATTATGTTTTATTTTTGTAGATAATTTAAAAGTCATAACCTAGCATCTTTGTAACCCATTTTTGTTGCTCCAAGAAGTACTTCAAATTATCATGATATGTTTTTAATTTCAAGTGTCTTCCTATTAAATAAGGGTTCCATTTCTTAACTACATGTAATATGAACAACATTTCTTTTTCATAAATGGGTTTGAGTAAGATTTTTCCTTTAAGTTGCCTACTTTCAAAGGCAAGGACCCCTCCTTATTGCGTTAAAATTATACCAATGTCATGGCCTGAGGCATCACATTCCACAATAAATGTTTTTGTGGAGTCATGTGTGGCTAGGACAAGAGTTGTACACATAGCGTTCTTAAGATTTTCAAAAGCTTTGGTTGTTGCTTGAGTCCAAGAAAATGCTTCCTTCTTTAATAATGTTGTCAGAGGTGCTGCTATTTGACCATAGTTCTTGATAAACTTGTGGTAATAACCTGTCAATCCTAAGAATCCTCTAAGTTTCTTTAAGGTTTTGGGAATTGGTCATTCTCTCGTAGCTTTAATTTTGTTAGGGTCCACTTTTACACCTTCTTGAGATACAATATGACCCAAATATTCCACTTCAAGAAGCCAAAGGCACACTTGGAAGGCTTTGCATAAAGATTTTTCTCTTCCAATAGTTGTAATACTTTATCAACATGTTGTACATGCTCTTCCCAATATTTGTTGTAGATTAGTATGTCATCAAAAAATACTAACACAAAATTTCTAAGAAAGGGCTTGAAAATATAATTCATCAAGTTTTGAAATGTTGAAGGTGCATTAGTAATTCCAAATGGCATAACCAAAAAATAATAATGACCTTAATGTTTTCTAAAGGTTGTTTTGGGAATGTCTTCCTGCCTCATTCTGATTTTATGATATCTCGAATGAAGAACCAACTTAGTAAATAAATTTTCTCCATGCAAATCATCTAATAATTCAACAATGCAAAGAACATGAAACTTATCTTTGATGGTTATGTTTTCGAGTTGTCTATAATATAGACACATATGCCAAGAACCATCCTTTTTCATAACCATCACCACTGGTGAAGAGAAAGAACTTTGGCTAGGTTGAATGATTCTAGCTTCTAACATTTCTTGGATCATATGCTCAATCTCACTCTTCTATGCATAGGGATACCTGTAAGGCCTAATGTTAGGTGGTACACTTCCTGGTTGCAAATGACTATCATGGTCATGATCTCGAGTAAGTGGGATACCCTTAGGAATTTCTTCAAATACCTTGGAATAATTTTTTATAACTATTTGGAGATCCAATGGAGTAGAGGACATAGATGTTTAAACATCTAGTAAGCACAACTCTGCAATTACACCATGGTGTCCCTTTTTGAGTAATTTTGTCATGCTATTAGAGCTTATCACCGTAGAGGTTTTCCCTTGAATACCTCTAAGCTCATTTTCCTTTCCTTTTAAGGAAAATATCATGAAAAGAACTTGAAAATTAAGGGCCATCATTCCTAATGATTGTAACCATTGGACCCCTAATACAACATTTGCACCACCCATTTGGATGACAATCATGGGACTATCCAAAAAATACTCCCCCATATTGAGCTTAATACTATGGAACTTCCTATCTGAACAATTTATGGTACCTCCATCTACAAT
>ML793545.1:170957-198268 GCA_009831015.1 Picea engelmannii
CCCCCCCCCCCCCCCCCCCTCAAGGTACAATGTATGTAAAAAGAATAACTACAATTTCTAGGCAACCGTGTCCTTCACTCTAAGATGACTTCATAGAGAATGGAACTTCTGCTCAGTGAAGATGTCTGTCGTCTATTCTGCTGAAGGACATAACTGTAGGTCGATGATCCCCTCATGTAATAAGTCTTGGATGTAGTGCATGTGGATCTCGATGTGCTTCGTCTGCAACCTCTAAACTGGATCTATGAAGAACCTCAGAGTGCTCTGGTTGTCACACAAGATGACGATTGGCCAATGAAACTGAATGACCAACTCAGTGAGAAAATTTTGTAGCCACATAGCCTGAATGGTTATGTTAACTACCCCTTTGTACTCTGCCTTGGATGAATATAGAGAAATTACATCTTTCTTCTTGCTCGACCAACAGATAGGCCTGAAACCAAGACTAAGTGAGTAACCAGATGTGGACTTGCAATCATTGCTATCACTAGCCCAGTTAAAAGTAGTAAACCCGATGAGATATAATGTAGATTATGCTTCATAATGAATCCAAAAGGTGATGGTACCTTGTACATATCGAAGGATACGCTTTGCAACCTTCAAATGTAGCTCATGTGACTCCTGCATGAACCTGGAAACTGCCCCAACTGCATAGGAGAGGTCTGGTCTAGAGTGTGTGAGATACAACAAGCTCCCCACTAGCCATATGTACATTGTGTTGTCAACCAATGGAGTGTCCCCACCATCCTCAAGTTTGACCCCTGATAGGAAAGGAGTCGGAGCAGACTTACAGTCTGTCATGTGAAATCTCTCAAGGAGATCTCGTGCATACTTGGCCTAAGATAGTTTGATTCCTGATGCATCCCGACTGATCTCGAGTCCAAGGAAGAAGTGTAGTGGACCCATGTCCGTCATAAAAAACCTGTCATGTAGAATCCTCTTGAATGCAACAATTGCTAAAGTTAAGCAACCGGTGATCAACAAATCATCAACATACAAAACTAAGAGTATAAGTGTAATGATCCCAAGCCAATTTTTTTTGCTTGGTATCACTAAATACTACTAATTTATTGTTGTGCAGGTGTTTATTGAGTTATTAAGTGCATACAAGATTCATCCAACACATGAATATCATAACATAATCAAGATATAGAAGCACAAACAAGATCTGACCTTTTTATTATGTAGAATCAATACAATAGATGGCCGATCTAGCATAAACCTCAGATGGCCATACGATCAATAGATATGAGCTGCTACAAAATGCTCTGCCAATACAAAAGAAGCCTCCAAAGGATGAATAAGTAATGAAGCCCAATATCCAGCAGATCTGGATGTCAAACCCTCTAGATGAAGAGTGCCACGCTCCAAGTGAAGACTGAAACCCTCAAGAATTCGGCCCTGATGGTAAGATGCTCCAAATGAGCTCAAACTCGTCCCACTGATAGATCAGGGTAGTGGGGACTTCCTCCAGGAGTTTCAGGCCCAACGTCCAAGTGTAACCCCTTCAACTGATGAACCTCCTAAGGGAGTTGCGCCCTCCTGAAAAGATGAAACCCCAATGCACTCGTCCCTGTAGGAAAACAACTCTAAATGACTTGAAACTATCCCAGAATGTAGATCGGGCTAAGAAAATCTCGTGGAAGAAGTTTCAGGACCAGATCACAAGAAAATCTCTCTAGATCTAAGTTTTTCTGAATCACAGGATGTCCCCTATGGCTCCAAGACGTCCCAATCTACAGATAATGATATGAGAATGATAAACCTCCAGAAAAGTCCTCAAACTGATTCCCCTGAAAACAAAACCCAGATGTCAGAATGGCCCCAGGCTCTCTGGATAAGCTGGATCAAACCTCCCTCTAGATGATGGTGCGCCCTTGCTAGAATCACAAGAATAGTATGGCCTGCTACCTTTTGAAGCGCTGGATGGAGATGAACTGAGACTAGAATGGTGTGGAGGAGTTTTTCATCCCCGAGACCAAGCTGTGGAACAAGGTGAGTGGATATTTCACCACTGAGTTGCTCACAAGCGTTTGTACAGCAAAACCCCCAAACTGAATGCTCAAGAGCAATAGAAAATGATAATCCAAAACCAGAATGACAATAGGTGTGCCCCAACCTCTTACTTATACCTTTTTCTTCTAATCCTCTGTTGAGTTAAGTTAACTCCCAGGGTTAATCTTCTATTCTTCTGTTGAGTTATCTTTTAACTTTAATCCCTTTTCCTTTCTTAAGTCAACTTAAAAATATAACTTTTATCTTCATTGACTTCCCCATTCAGTGTAAGACTATGACCTAGTGGGGGTGCCTAGGCCACTGAGTCTCCTCTTCACCTCTCTAAGAGGTGGGGGACATTACAGTCTCCCCTGCTTGAAATTGCTTGTCCTCAAGCAATTCCAAACCTGCTTCTCTTACCACATGTTCCTGCCCCCAAGTGGCATCCTCAATGGGTAAATCCTTCCACCTGATCAGGTACTCCTTGATGCTCCGGTTTCTAAGTTATTTCTCTCGGACTTCTAGCACCTCCTCCGGAATCAAAATGAGTTGTCCCTCCTCATCCATGGGGGGTAATACCTCAATAGGCCTGATGTGTTGACCGAGGGCTTTCTTAAGGCACGAGACATGAAAAACGTTGTGAATTCTGCTACCCTGTGGAAGCTCCATCTCGTAAGCCATGACCCCTATCCTCCTGCTGAATTTGTAGGGTCCAAAGAAATGTGGTTGCAGTTTCTCCACTCTGCTTCTTTTAATGGAAGCCTGCCTGTATGGTTGCAACCTCAAGTAGACTAAATCGCCAACCTCAAAAGTCCGGTCAACTTTGTGTTTGTCTTCTTGGACCTGCTGCTGGTTTTGTGCCCTCTGTAGATGATCCTTCAACTCCCTGATAATGTCTTGGCTCTGCTGTATCCAATCCTGTACCATCGGTGCCCTGCTGTCTCCGAATGCAATCTCTACAAATGATAAGGGATCATAGCTATACAAAGCTCTGAATGGAGACATGCCAATAGACATATGCTGGGTGGTATTGTAGCAATACTCTCCCAAATGAAACCATCTAACCCATGCCTTCTATTTCCTTGCCACATAGTTTCTGAGATAGCCTTCCACCCACTTGTTGACTATCTTTGTCTGTCCGTCTGTCTGTGGGTGATAATTGGTGCTAGGGGTCAAGGCCGTGCCAACCAACCGAAATAAATCCGACCAGAAAGTACTCATAAACCTACTATCCCTATCGCTGACAATGGTCTTGGGGAGGCCGTGCAACCTAAAAACCTCCTTGAAAAATAGTTCGGTCACCTGTGCTGCACTGAAGTCAATAGCTATGGAAAAGAAGTGTGCAAACTTCATTAACCTGTCCACCACTACGAATATGCAGTCCTTTCCTTGCATCTTTGGCAGACCAGTGATGAAATCCATGGATATGCTTTCCCATTTGTGCTTTGGAATGGGAAAGGGTTGCAAAAGTCCTGCTGGGTGTGTGTGCTCGTCCTTGTTTTCCTGACATGTCGCACACTCTTTGACGTGCCTAATCACATCCTCCTTTATCCCTTTCCACGAGAATATTTCTCTCACCTGCCTGTATGTCTTGTTGATCCCCTGATGTCTAAACATTGGTGAGTCATGGCATGCCTACAATACCTTGGCTTTGAGGGCCGACCCATAAACCAAGAAGATTCGGTCTTTGTAGTAGATGCGGTCATTAATAACCTTGAAATATTCATCTTGTACCTGTCCGTCCAGAAGTTGGCACGCAAACTGAGCCCCTGCATACTCCATCACTAGTTGGTCTTTCCAATCAACTGTTATCCCTGTTATGGAAAGGATGAATGGTCTCCTGGATAAGGCATCTGCCACCACATTATTCTTTCCTTTGAAAAACTCAATGTCAAAATCATAGGCCTATATTCGGCTTACCCATTTTTTTTGCCTCTCGTTCAAGTCCTTCTGTTCTAGTAAGTATTTGAGACTATTATGATCTGACTTGACAACAAACCGAGCATCTACCAAGTATTGCCAGAATTTGGCTAATGCATGCATGATAGACAACATTTCTTTATCATAAATGCTATAGAGTAGCTCAGGACCCCGAAGTTTCCAACTCTCGTAGGCAAGAGGGTGCCTCTTCTGCATCAGTACGGCCCCTATTCCTTCCCCGGATGCATCACACTCCAAGGTAAATGGAAGACTAAAATCTGTGTTAGCGATTATTTTTGTCATTAGGCGCAGAAGCACCCAGGTCTGAAGAATGAACGGGAAACACCTAAGCGCAGCAGCAGAAGGATCTCCTTTTCGGTTATGAACCAAGCGAGCGGGCAAGGTTTTGTTGTCAGCGGTCGAGATCCATCCACGAAGCAGATCAACGGTCATCGGGATCCCGAGGCTACCAAGTTACCCGACATATAGCACCAAGGAAAGCTCCTATATTTCAAGGATAAATCTGGGTCGTCCAATCTAGTGGCACGTGGCGCAGGATCCAGCCACACCGGCATATCGACATTCGGGAGTTCAAGGGGTAAAATTCCCCGTCTCTTCACCTTTCAAAACCTTGAACCCCGAAACGTCGATAGCGCCCAGGACCGGGCCCATGGTTTTTGCATCTGGCCGTAAAGGAACAGGTTTGGAGGAGGGGCGCTTATGTTTATGGAAAAGTCTCAGCCATTCATCCTAAGGACGCGTGTCGCAGGATCTGACCGCACCGACGTTTCGACGATCGGGAATTCATGGGGAGAGAGTTTCGTGTTGTTCAACATCGCGAAACCCCGAACCCCGATAGCGCCGAAAGTATAGAAGATGGGGCCCACAACATCACGAAGCATTTTTAGCCGTCCATTCAAAGGGGACGCCTGGCGACAAGCTGAGCCATCTCAGCGTTTCGCCCGTCGCGACTCCAAGGTCCAAAAGAGCAACTCCGTTATGTTTCGATGCACGAGATGCCAGGAGAGTCCCAGACTCAGGCCCACAACGATGTCATGTGAGTTCAAAACCGTCAAATCTCAGAGGGACGCGTGGCACCAGATTGAGCCGTCTCGGCATATCGCTCATCGCGATTTCAATCAGCAAAGATTAGCCCTTTCATATGCGCGAACGCCGAAAGCACATGGTCACAACCCATTGTCACTTGGGAAGAGGAAGGAGCTGCGTAAAGAAGGCCAAAGGCGTCGAGTTCAGTTGCAGAGGGGATCATCACGATCTTTAGGCACCATCGGAGCCGATCTTAATACTGTTTCTAATATTGAATTAAATGAAAGCAAGAGCGGGTTGTTGAAACCTCCTTTCGTTCATTAAGTAAGGGAATGGAAGGTCTGGTGAGCCATCCGCTCGCAAAGGTCTTGTGTACCGATTTTATCAACGAGGCCATGCCGAAGTCCTTAATTCGATAGATAAGTCTGCGCACGTTAGCTGAGCACTTAATGGATCAGCTACCCTCCTTACAGGAGCCATGCTTAGTTAAGGCGACATTTAAAGGAAGATATCAGTATGAGTTTGACTGAAGGGACGCCAAGCCTTGGGTGACTGGGCACGCCTCGGTGAGGTGAATTTTCCTGAGTATATAGACTCAGGCCTTGTATTTTGTAAGTATTGATGGTAGAGCGAAGCTCCCGACTATAAAGTTTTAACAAAGATTCTAAATTCCTAGTTGTGCATCTGTATTTGAGATTTATTGTTTTATGAAACAAAGTTTTCCTAATCCGACTATGTTTCATCTCATACCAGAGGGTTCATGATCGACTGATTCGCATGAATTGTTGCAGTTATGTTCTGATAAAGGATTTATCGTTGCATTATTGTATTCTCTGGTTTTCTGCATTTGAATGTAAGAGGATCTTGCCTTTGGATGCTTTTTCTCACAGTCTGTTAGAAACCTGATGTTTATAACAGACCCCTGCACTCTTCTCATACAAGTCTTCCCCCTACTCACCCTTATTACAGCTCATTGTTTGAAGTTTATCTAAGACCTCACTTGCCCATGCACGCCTGGCCTAGTTTCAGAGTTGAAACGATATTGTTCTGAGTTTTACTTCCATTTGATCACCTCTTTTATAAACAAAATGTGACATTAAACTGATGGGCATCGGGCTCTACTCCTGCTGCAATCCAGGAGTGACTTCCGACGCTAACAATCTAGAAGGGATAAAACTGGGCATGTACTCATCACATTCTTGATCTTGTCCATCGTTTTTTGAGCCTCCTCGTCCCACTTGAATGCTCCCTTCTTATTCAAATCGGTCAAGGGTGCACATAATTGAGAGAATCCCTTGACAAACTTCCTGTAGTATGAACACATTCCCAGAAATCCTCTCAACTCTGTGAGTGTCTTAGGAGTGGGCCATTCCATGATGGCTTCAATCTTCTCCTGATGCACTTGTACCCCGTTTTCTCCGATAATGTGTCCTAGATAAAGGACCTCTGTCATTCCAAACTCACATTTGGACTCCTTAGCATACAATGACTATTCCTCCATAATTGACAAAATCTGGTCCAAATGCCTAAGATGCTCCTCCCATGTCCGGCTATAAATAAGCAAGTCATAAAAGAATACTAACAGGTGCTTCCTTAGCTGCTTGTTGAATACATGGTTCATACATGACTGGAACGTAGCAGGGGTGTTGGTTAACCCAAAGGGCATCACCAAAAAATCATAATGACCGTAGTGACATCTAAAAGATGTTTTTGAGATGTCTTCCTCCCTCATCTTGATTTAATGGTAGCCAGAACGAAGGTCAATCTTAGTGAAGTAGACGGCCCCATGCAATTCGTCCAACAGTTCATCAATCCTTGGTATTGGGTACCTGTTTTTGATGGTCTTTTTATTCAAGGCCCTATAATCAATGCACATCCTCATAGTGCCATCCTTCTTTTTCACCAACACTACTGAAGAAGCAAAAGGACTACTGCTGGGTCGGATGTGTCCCATGTCCAGAAGTTCCTTGATGGCCTTTTCTATCTCATCTTTGTACTTCTTGGGGTGTCTGTACGGTGTGGTGATCACTGGTTTGGCCCCTTCCTCTAGCTCAATAATGTGCTCAAAACCTCTATCTGGTGGAACCCCCAGAGGAATAGACCCAAACACCTTGTGGTGTTTGTCAAGAATTTCCTTAATTTCGGGAGTGTAATGAACCTTGCCCTATTCATCCACACATGTCACAACCCTGCATTCGGCTGCATATACTATTTCATCTCTCCAGAAGATGGCTTCCATTCTCTTGGCCGTGACTACCTTTGCAACATTCCCTGTCATGCCCCGAAGCACTACCTTACATCCACCCTCTTCTGTGAATGACATTTCCATCGTTTTGTAGTTGGTGGTGATAGGCCCTAATGTGCTGAGCCACTGAAATCCTAAGATGATGTTGGTATCCAGTAGATCCATGACATAGACGTCCTGTGTCAACTCATGCCTTCCCAAGGCAAGCTTTAGGCCTGGAATATATCTGTCACAAGGCATGGTGCTTCCTCCTGCAACCTCCACTTTGAATCCTTCAAATTCTACTGTGGGTATGTGTCTTCTCTTCAATAATGTTGCATCAATGAAGTTGTGGGAAGCTCCTCCATCAATCAGGACTGAGACTCTCTGTCCCTATAAGACCCCCCTCATTCGGAAAGTGTTATACTTGGGCACTCCGCTGATAGATGCCAGGGTGGCCATACCATTATGTTCTGTAATTTGTTCTTCTTCTGCTGCCTCAGTGGTTTATGCCTCCATGTTCTGTATCTGTCCAATCTCATCTTCTTCTTCTTTATCTGAGGTGACCTCAATGTAATGTACCTATCCACGTCCCATGCACTTGTGGGAAGGATTCCATGGTTCCTTGCATGTGAAGTAGAGTTGCTTCCTTCTCAGTTCTCTCCTAGTGTTATCATCTATTCTGCCACGACCCCTGTCATAACCCTTAGGGTCACGTCCTCCCTGGTTTATTGGAGACTTTTGATCTCTTCCACCATTGTTAAGAGGAGGTCTGGGTATGAATTTTGGTTTAGCAGTTGGACCCAAGTCCCTCGTCTTCCAAATGGCCTCCTGTAGGTTAGTAGGCTTGAAGGCTTTTACGCAACCCTTCAAGGGTTCCATCAACCCTTCAAGGGTTCCATCAACCCTTCTATGAAAAGCATCATGAGTCTGGTTGGAGACATATCTTGCACCATCACTGGCAACCTATGGAATTCATCAATGTATGCTTCAGCCATACCTATTTTCTTGAGTTGGGTGAGTTCTCGGAAACGTAGCTCAGGATCTCCTTGATCAAATCTGTCAATGAGTCTTTGAGTGAATTTTGTATAGGATACAATCTGGTTGTGGCCGAGTGTGGTGAGCCCATGATACCACCATTCGTGTGCCTTTCCATCCAAGTACATAGTGGCAAACTTGATGGCCTCCATCTCTCTCATGGGGTTAAGCTGCAGGTAAGTATCCAACTTCTGCACCCACGCTTGTGCTGTCATCTTAGCTGTACCATCAAAGTATGGAATCTCTATCTTCCCTGCCCTTCGCTCAAACTCAAAGCTGCCCCTATAGTTCGTCCTAGGCTGGTTTCTGAACCTGAGTTGAAAATACTGGTCTAGGGACATCTGTCTTTGCACTTTCATATCCAAGCTGTAGTATTCCCTGGTACTCCTGGATAATTGTTCCACAAAGTCTTCAACCTTTTCCTATTGCCCTTGCTCATCTGTGAATGTGGGCATGTATGGTCTAGGGTTAGCTCTGCTACCTGAGTGTCGGCCTAGCTGTTCATCTATGAACACTGGCATGTATGGCCTATGATTGGCCCTGCTACCCATCTTCCCATGGAATGTGCCACCTCCCAGACTTCCTTCAGATCCCGATGCTTTCTCCTGGTTATATCAGACTTCCTCATGGGTTCCATCGGAACCCCCAACCTCCTTATTCCCATACGTATCAGGATCCTTGCCTCGATGGGTTACTTGCATCAGAAGGTCAGTTATCCTAGTTTGGTTCTCGTTCATTTTATGTATATTCTCATCAACTTTCTTCAAGGTTTCAAATATTTCAGCCTGTCCCCTTCTGTTGGTTTCCTGATACTCATCCAACTTTTGGACCAATGTGCTTTCTGTGCGGTTCATGTTTTGTTGGAACTTACCAAATTCGGCTACTAATAGAGCCAAGCCCTGAGGCTCATGGTCATCCCCTGACCCTTCCATTTCTACCTCTGTTTCACTGCTGTTTTTCTTCCTCCAACCCATAACAATTCCACTGTACCTCTGCATGCACCGATCTCTCCATAGGCTTGGAGGATCGATGCTCTGATACCACTGTAATGATCCCAAGCCAAATTTTTTTGCTTGATATCACTAACTACTACTGATTTATTGTTGTGCAGGTGTTTATTGAGTTATTAAGTGCATACAAGATTCATCCAACACATGAAGATCATAACATAATCAAGATATAGAAGCACAAACAAGATCTGACCTTTTTATTATGCAAAATCAATACAATAGATGGCCGATCTGGCATAAACCTCAGATGGCCGTACAATCAATAGATATGAGCTGCTACAAAATGCTCTGCCGATACAAAAGAAGCCTCCAAAGGATGAATAAGTAATGAAGACCAATATCCAGCAGATCTGGATGTCAAACCCTCTAGCTGAAGAGTGCCACGCTCCAAGTGAAGACTGAAACCCTCAAGAATTCGGCCCTGATGGCAAGATGCTCCAAATGAGCTCAAACTCATCCCACTGATAGATCAGGGCAGTGGGGACTTCCTTTAGGAGTTTCAGGCCCAATGTCCAAGTGTAACCCCTTCAACTGATGAACCTCCTAAGGGAGTTGCGCCCTCCTGAAAAGATGAAACCCCAATGCACTTGTCCCTGTAGGAAAAATACTCCAAATGACTTGAAACTCTCCCAGAATGTAGATCGGGCTAAGAAAATCCCGTGGAAGAAGTTTCAGGACCAGATCACAAGAAGATCTCTCTAGATCTGATTTTTTCTGAATCACAGGACGTCCCCTATGGCTCCAAGACATCCCAATCTATAGATAATGATATGAGAATGATAACCCTCCAGAAAATTCCTCAAAATGATGCCTTTGCAAACAAAACCCAGGTGTCGGAATGGCCCCAGGCCCTCTGGATAAGCTGGATCGAACCTCCCTCTAGATGATGGTGCACCCTTGCTGGAATCACAAGAACAGTATGGTCTGCTACATTCTGAAGCGCTGGATGGAGATGAACTGAGACTAGAATGGCGTGGAGGAGTCTTTCATCCCCGAGACCAAGCTGTGGAACAAGGTGAGTGGATATTTCACCACTGACTTGCTCACAAGGGTTTGTACAGCAAAACCCCCAAACTGAATGCTCAAGAGAAATAGCAAATGCTAATCCAAAACCAGAATGACAATAGGTGCGCCCCAGCCTCTTACTTATACCTTTTTCTTCTAATCCTCTATTGAGTTAAGTTAACTCCCATGGTTAATCTTCTATTCTTCTGTTGAGTTATCTTTTACCTTTAATCCCTTTTCCTTTCTTAAGTCAACTTAAAAATATAACTTTTAGCTTCATTGACTTCCCCCTTCAGTGTAAGACTATGACCTAGTGGGGGTGCCCAGGCCACTGAGTCTCCTCTTCACCTCTCTAAGAGGTGGGGGACATTACAATAAGTGAATGAGTCGTCCTGAGCACATAGAAATTCGGGTTTGATTTACAACGTACAAAGTTCTGTTACAACATGTAGGAGTCCATCTTGGCATACCATGCCCTCGAAGCCTTCTTGATGCCATAAAGGCACTTCTTCAGTCGACAGACCAAATATGAGTCCTGCATAAATCCCTGGGGTTGCTCTATATAGATCTCCTCAGAGAGATCACCGTGAAGAAATGAATTATTCATGTCCATTTGATGGACTTCCCATCCCTTTGCTTCCGCAATGGAAAGTTCCAATCATATGGAATACATCTTCACTACTGGAGCGAAGGTCTCATCATAGTCAATTCCATCCACCTACTGAAAGCCTTTGGCAAGAAGCCTGGCTTTGTATCTACCAATCTATCCATCTGCTACACTCTTGGTCCTGTAGACCCATATGCATCTGACAAGTTTCCTCCTATAAGGAAGGGGAACCAGATCCCAAGTCTGGTTCTTAAGGAGGGAGTTGTACACCTCATGCATGGAAGATTCCCAAAATGGATTTCCAGCATCCTCGCCATAATACTGTGGATCTGAATACTTAACCAAGAAAATATTCCTAGAGGGCAATGGCTCAATGGCCGTGAGTGCAACATGAGGATCCTCAAAATCAGATCGAGTCCTCCTAGTATTGGCTAGATCACTAACGAGATCCCTTGCATCCTGAAGAGTAGCCTCTTCCCACTTGGGTCTCTGCTCTGGCTTTTCAACTGCATCTGGATTCTCTGAATCTGCATCTGACTGTACTGAATCTCTATCCAAATCATCTGAGTCCTCTGAATCAAAACTCTCATATGAAGAAGAGTTGGCATGTGCATGCTCATCATCTCGGTTAGGTGGAAGAATGAAGGTGTCTACATGTGACTGTTGAGGTACATGCAAGACACTTTCCTCGAATTGGACACTACGCTCAATGATGAGCCGGTCTGAGGAAATATAAATAAGCCTATATCCATTCACACTGTTGGGGTATCCAACAGAAATACACTCAATTCTCTGTGGATCAATTGCCTTACTCTTTTCAGAGGGAATCCGGGCCCAGGAACGTGAACCAAAAATGCAAAAGTCGGTCACTTCGGTTTGAGGACGCTCCAAGCCTCGTAGGGGGTGATGGGTGTTGTATATGCCTTAAAAACACACTAAAAACCCTCAATTAAATTGTCAACCCGGGGTAAGTAAACTTAGAGTTGTAGCAAAATATATGCCAAAGGTAGAAGGATGGTATGAGTATATTCTAACTAAGGAAGGTAGCTATCTAAGGCTAATCTAGTCAAACAAATATATCTAATGAGAAAACCCTACTGAGCAAATTGAAACTATGTAACCTAAGTACTTTTGGGCCAAGGATCGATGGATAGTTCTAAGAAAGCAAGTAAAAACCCTACTTGAAGCAAACTAGTTCATAACAATAAGCAACAGAAACTATTTAAGCATAATAAGAAAATGACAAAAGAAAAATTCTTTAACTTGCCAACCTATATTCAATGAGTAACTACCCTATGAAAGAAAATAAACAAGCAAGCAAAGACACCTAACTAGCCTACTAAAGAAAGAAAACAAGTAAGCAAAGAGAACTATCTAACCTACTAAAGCAATAGAGAAGTAAGCAAAGACAACTAACTAACCTACTAAAGCAAATAGACAAGAAAGAAAATACAACTAACTACTGCAAGCGATCAAATTAAAACTTCTCATTGAACAACTATCTAGCCTAAGAGGCAAGTGAACTAAATGCTTAATGCAAAACTATTTCTAATGCATGAAAGGAAATCTATTTTATTGAAAGAAAGAAGAACTACCAACTAATGCTTAATCTATAATGAGCAAACTACTATCTAATCTATCAAAGCAAAGTCTATCTATTGTACAACAACAATACAACTTTTTCCTAAGCTATGAAAACAAGAAACTATCTTTAACCTATGAAAGTAGGAAAACTATCTTTTAACCTATGACAATTCAATTATAATGCTGGTGGTTGTGTGAATGTCTCTAGTGTCGAATGATATCTCGATGGCACTTGACAACAAAGGACAATTCCAACAGTATAAGCTAAAGACAATGGAAAAGTGAAAGGTATGGATTAAACAATCCAATGAGAGTTTAGCCATGACAAAACAATGTTAAATACCCTGCATATTCATATATGAACCATCAACAACATAACGAGATCATCATTATGCTTCTATACTACATAAGAAAAATTCATACTTAAACTCAAGTTATTAACTAAGAAATACATTTGCAATTTAACTCTAGGAAATAAATTACGTAAATGAAAACTATGCTATATCTACTGTAGCAATTCAAACTGCAATAAAGAAATGAATAAAACCAGAAATTAAAGCATGACATTTAAAAAGTAAACTAACAACTACATTAATCAACAACTAAGTAAGAAAGGTCTATCTAAAACTGAAATAAGAAATCTATCATTAAAAAACTGGAATTAACCCTATCCATCCATCAAATCCTTGTCAATTAAAACCCAAATTAAAACGTTATTCTATGCTATTCAAAACTCTGTTTTAAACTTGATTCGAAAATCATAAATAAAAACATAATCTAGTATTTAACTACACATGGGGTTAGTCTAGGAGTCTGCAGATCCATTCCTAACTATGATATTAATGCATGCTAACACAATTCATCATACTAACCTACAAAAGAGAGTTAAAGCAAATTAAATTATAACAACAACTAATTAACAAAATAGAAATGCATGTACAGGAAATAAAGAGAACAATTAATCTATGAAACACATAAACAAACACAAAGAACAGTTACTAGACTGCTGTTGGGCCCCCCAACAAGTCGTGGTCACTTTCTAAAAGCACACCACACACTCAGCAAGATGAATTCACCATGAAAAATAAAAAACTCAGTTCTTGCATAATTCTGGCAATGTAAAATATCAAAATAGAGTAAAAACGTATTTCTAGCTATCACACTGATGCTTAGCTTATGTATGACCACCTCGGTGGTATTTATAATGTTTACAGGCTAAGTGGTCGACCACAGGAGGGTTGAACCACTTCTAAATTCGGCAATTTGCATTAAATGGTGCCCTAACTGATAAAATGGAGCGAGCCAATAATCACCCTCTTTGAACAACTGAAACTGAGTTGTCTGGAGCTTAGTAGCTGGAGGGGATAAGGATGAACAAAACCCACATTTCCCATTCTCCCATCATTGTCTGCCAATGCCATAACCGCCAAGTCACCCTCCATTTTTGTGTAGAAGAGGTGTTGGATAGAGTGTCGGATCGGGTACCGGAACAAGTGCTGGAAGGAGTGCCGGATCAAGTGCCAGAAGCAGAAACGTAGTGCATTTTCACCCTGTAACATCAAAAAACGTGAAACAGATCCTTGGAAGTGTAAAAACATGATGAATTATACTCGATACAATCATTGAACTTGAATCATATGTACCTTATGTCGATCATACCGTTTTATCATAAAATTCTTCAAAAAGCTCCTTCAAAAGATGAAAAACACATATGTACATGTAAAAAAAGTGTATAATAACCGTCATAAAAGTGATCATATCTCGGGCCCAACAGGGGGTCTTATCCTTGACAGATCTATGGGGAGATCTGTTTTGGATGTATGTTGCACAATTAAGTGCTTCGGCCCATAGTCTCTATGGTAGTGAATTTGCATGCATCATGCAAGATGCCATCTCCTTTAGAGATCTGTTTTTCTGCTTAACAACTTCGTTTTGCTGTGGAGTATAGGGAACTATGTGCTGCAACTGAATCCCTGCCTCTTGGAAAATATTATGGATCTCATGGTTGAAATACTCTCCTCCATTATCAGTTCATAGGAATTTGATCTTTTTTCCGGACTGTGTCTCAACCAGGGATTTGAAATCTTTGAGGTGTTGAAAGACCTCAGATTTTTGCCTGAGAACGTAAATCCATGTAAAATGTGACAAATCATCAACAAGAATGAGAACAAACCTCTCTTTTTTGATAGATGGATGTGGAAAAGGACCCATAAGGACACTGTGGATCAGATCTAAAGGCGTGAAAGCTCTTTGAGAATTTCCTTTGTCGAATTTCTCTTGAGGGTGTTTTCCAAGAACACATCCCTCACATACTCCCTTGGAGAAATGAATGTCTAGTAGACCATCAACCAATATTTACTTGCTAATTTGTTGCATGTATCTGAAATTCAAATGTCCAAACCTTTTGTGCAATATCCTACTACTTTCATTAGCATGAGTAAGCAGTAAAGCATAATCTGGTTCAATAAATTCAGAAAATGTATACAATCTAGACTGATGATTCACCTCATCGGTAGAAACCCTGGAGTTGGTTTTCATGTCTTATATGTCCATTACATTTGGTGTGAATATGAATTTCTTTCCGGTGCCAAAATTAGTCATTTGATACACGAAGACAAGGTTGAAGGAAAGTTTGGGAACGTGCAACACATTCTCGAAGCTTCCGTCGGTGAGTTCAATCCTTCCTTTGCCGGTGACTTTGAGTGAAGAGTTGTACCCCATTAGAATAGGAGGACCTTTTCATGCATATAATGAAGAATGGACTGCTTTTGAAGCATCCATGTGATGTGATGCTTCTGAATCTACGATCCAAGCATCAGGATAGGAGTTGATGGAAATCAAGGCATGGCTAGAATTTCCTTTCTTGGGATTCTAATCTTCTGGATTCTTCTTCTTGGAACCCTCGGGGATGTGATCTCCAAGGTTTTTTGGCTGAAGTATTTGAGTCATTAGATCTATTTTTTTTTGCATGCATGTAGATTCTGGATGGAATCCTTTGTGACAATATGTGCATTTCTCCCCTTTTCTTCCCTTTTCCCCTTTGGATCCGGAGGCATCAATAAAGGGTTTTGAGTACCCTTCCTTCTTTGGATTTGCATGAGATTTCATTTTCCCTTTATCTTTAGATTTATGATATTGATGGCTGCCATCTTGCACAGTAAGTGCAGGTGCCTTTGGGCCTTTGATTTTTCCCATGTTGATGAGCTTGGTTTGCTCTTGTGTCAGGGATTCGATAAAGTCCTCAAGAGAAGGAATATTCCAGGTGGCTCTGGAGGAGTATCTGACTGAATGGAATGTGGACACGAACACAAAGAATTCAGGACCAAGTTTGGAGATAATGGTGAGAACCATTTGTTTCTTCTCCTTAGATTTATCAACCCCACAAGATTTGAGTTGTGACAATAAATCCTTGAATTTTGTAAAGAAATATTGGATATTGTCGAATCTTTTTGGATCCAATGTGAGAAATTATACCTCCATCATGTGTCCCCTCATCTCTTCCTATTTTCCAAAGAGCCCTTCCAAGGTGTTCCAAGCTTCATTGGGAGTCTTACAAGAAGACATGTGAAAAAGGAGATCGAGAGAAATAAGACTGCAAATTGTTCTGAATGCTTCATCCATTCGATTCAAGTACTTGGATTTTTCTATGGATGATTTCGGTTCTTTTTTTGTATTCAAGGTTAACCTATACAATCCTCTGGTTTAGAGATGTATGGTTATTTTCTCCTTCCATGCAAAGTAGTTGTAAGGTGTAAGAATGAATTCTTTTTGGAAATCCATCTTTCCATTGTCTTCAATCTTTTGTACCTGCGAAATTTTTTGGTGAATCTTTTGCTTAGCAGTCTGTCAGCTCTGATACCATGTAAATGTGTTGAAACTGCAAATAATAGATCTATCTAGAAAATACTATACACATTTGTAGAGAGAAATTAAGAAATAATAAGAAGGAGAGAAAGAATGGAAGAATTCTCATTAACTGTAATGAATAATGAATAATTTACACATGATAGACTCTGTATAACTCAATGAATGCGCATTGGAGGAGAATCAATGCACCACGGTGGTGTTCTAGAGTGATTTAGACACAGACCAATAGTTACGTGAGTGAACTTTCACGTAGTATAGTCTCTCAGGAAGTTACGGGAGTGAACGACGACCTAGCTGAATTAACTAGTCAACTAGTCTCCATTTAACTGATTGAATAGAGTGTAGTGAGGAGTATATTAAGGAATCAAGGGTAATGCACTAGTCTAGTGATGATCCCAAGGCAAGCGTGCATTAGCGTGGTGATGATCCCAATGTTTCATGGTGACAAAACAAATGCAACATCTAGACTCAACTCAACTAGTCAAACATAAGTGTCAACTGAAGAGAATATTCTCCCCTAAAATATAGGAGATTGGATGATGACTAATAATGACTAAAAACAAGGAAAAACATTAGGAAAGAGAAATCCTAGGTGTGTGTGAAGTAACTCCAACACAATCCTTCTAAGTCTTAAATTTCGTCTTGTAGTACTTTGACATGACTTCTTAAACTTCTAAAAATTTCACAGTCAGAACCTTCATTGATAAAAAGTTATAAAAAAATACCAAAATGTCTTGTTTGAGACTAACTCCAGGATTAGTAAACAACCCCAAGTTCCACAAGATATATCTCAAATTGTATAATGATTCAAAATCTAAAAAATATTCCACATGTAATTCACCGTGTCTCCTCGAGATTCTAAAAATTTCATAGTCTAAAACATCAATGAAATTTGTTTATAATGAAAATAAAAAGATGAATCATTTGAGACTAATTTAGGACTAGTCAAAAACCCCAACTTCCAAAGAAGATATCGATGAAACTATAACGACTCAAAAACTGAAATTTGGATCAATTATACTTCACAATGTTTTCTCAATGTTCACAAAATTTGACTATTCGAAACTGATATAGCATCAATTGCCACCACATATGCATTGATCACATGTTGGCCTTTGCCTTTCCCACTTACAAACCTTAATCCCCTTTTCCTCCTATGAATTCATAAAAAAACTCAATTTTTTGATATATACATGCCCTACCAGCTATGCAAGGCACATACATATGCATGCTTCTCCTTTTTAGGGCATGTACATCTTTATTTGGCTCAAAACAATAATATTTTGCATATTTTTGGGTGGGGTTTAAAGGTTCCCCTGGTTCTTGACTCCCTATTTCTCATTTACAACTATTTGTAACCGCTCCAACCACTTGGAGAGGATATAAAATGAGCCTAAGGATAAATGAGAGGGTAATTATACTTGAAGAAACATAATGGTTACATTTTCTTGCTCCATTTGAAAAACCCCTTTTCCATTGCTCTTGATTTATTCCCTCAGACCTAGATACCCTCGTTTCCATCCTTCCTTGCTCTTCATATCTTCTCTAGAAGAATCCATTCATATTCTTTGGACTTGCATGAGCATTGGTGTCGAAGGTACTATCTATGGTCAATGGCCTTGGTGGACGGATTTGAAGTCCAATTTCATAGCAGTTTCGCAGTAGATACAAGTGGTAACTACCTTTGTCTTGTTGTTCATCAATAAAGAGACCTATTTCCCATCAATTATTTGTGTTTTAATGTATGATGTTTATGTTTAAGAATTCAAATTTTTAAAAAACTAATTGATCTAATTGTTTACTTTCATTAATCTTTATTAAAGTCACTTATCATATAACTACCCCTTTGTAGTTGTCAGCTTGATTGTTTTCAAGTGATCAAAGGGACTATTTGGAAGAAGCACTGAAGTGAAAGGTTTTCAACAATGGGATCGTCATCGAACGTAGGGAACCTGGTATACTTCTTTCTTCCTTATTTATAGTTAGTTAATCAAGTTAGTTACAAGATTTATTGATTGCAATTCTGGGATTGGTTTCACTCTTTAAAGGTCATCGATCTGTTGTGGCTTTAACCCATATCCATAGGGGAATTTCTCTGTAGCAAAAAGCTCTCAGAAAAAAATTTGTAGTGAAAATTCCAAGATAACTACTTTAAAACAAATTTTCGGACGAGTAAAAAACCCTATCTTTCATAGGCTATATATCAGAAAGAATAACGAACCAAAACTTTAATTTTTTATCAAACATACTTGGATATGTATCTTGAGAAAGCTCCAAATTTCACTTTCTGAAGCATCCCATAATTTTTTTTATAGAGAAAATTCCAATATGACTCGCTTGAAGAAAAAAACCCTAGGATCGATGCTTTGATACCAAATGTTATTATCCTATGCCTTAAAAATGATAAAAAGTCAATGAATATAGACCAATTCAAGGGGGAAACCTCATTTTACAATATATCCAATTCATAATACAATATGAGATTAGATCTAACATGATCCTAAGACTAGGTCTCCTTGGTATATATATATAAGAGAGAAAGGGTACAATTATAATGAAAGGGTGCAATGAAGGGTTCTAGCCTACATACAAATATAACACTAGAAATGTAATAATTCAATATAGAGGGATTAATAAGGGGTTTTATACATAACATGGGGATTTTTCTAAGGCTTAACAAGCTCCTAAAAAAGGGTCATTCTAGCATCATTACACAATCCCATTCTATTCAATCCTTTGAGGATGCTTCTTAGCTAGTTCATCTAGATTTGTAGATAGTTTTGGATAAACACCAATAGATCATTGAACTCTACCAAGTACTACCACCCTCATGTGGAGAGAATTATCATAGTATGTGATTGATTCTATGTAACCTACCACCCAATATGAACCTATAACATCATCCTTATTCCCAAAATAATGAAATAGTAAATATTGTTCAAGGGTTATTTCTTGTAGGTATCATTATCCTAGTACTAGCCCTTACTCTTCTATAATCATCATGATTCTTAAAAAAGAAGGCACTTGGTGCATGTGACTTTATTTTTTTATCTCTTAACAACTTAACCATCGAAGATAAATTTTCCATTTTGGTTATTGGAAATCTATTAAATGAGTGACATGACACTCAGTTCTTCACCAAACTTGATATTCACTTTGGTTATCACCAAATTCACATGAAGAAAGTGGATATTCCAAAGACTAGTTTCCACACTCACCAAGGTCATTATGAGTTTTTGGTGATGTCATTTGGTCTTTGCAATGTTCCATCCACTTTCATAGCCTCATCCACATCTTTCAATCCCTTCTATGCCATTTTGTTTGGGTCTTCTCTCGTGCCATCTTGGTCTTTAGAAAAACTTGGGTAGCCTATGTGGCACATATGGATCAAATATTACAACTCCTCCATA
This sequence comes from Picea engelmannii, assembly GCA_009831015.1. Taxonomy (NCBI): domain Eukaryota; kingdom Viridiplantae; phylum Streptophyta; class Pinopsida; order Pinales; family Pinaceae; genus Picea; species Picea engelmannii. Next base: position 190,665 of record ML793545.1, read on the forward strand.
ATCACCAATGGTTCCTCAAATGTTCTGAATGTGTTTTTGGTGTTTCAAAAGTGGAATATTTGGGACACATTGTTATTAAAGAGGGTGTGTGTGTTGATCCTAAGAAAATTGAGGCAATGAAAAATTGTCCTTTCCCTAAGACCCTAGGTTTTTGCACAACTTTCTTGGCCTCACAAGTTACTATAGAAATATTTTCAAGAGCTACGGTAAAATTGTAACTCCCCTCACCACCTTTCTCAATAAGAATTCATTCGATTGGAATGAGGAGGCCAACTAGGTTTTCCAAGGTTTAAAAAATGTTATGTGTACTACCCCAGTATTGATCCTACATAAATTCAATAAAACGTTTGTCCCTAATTGTGATGCATCTGGAAAAGGGATTGTGGTCATGTTAATGTAAGAGGGATTCCTTATGGCCTTCAACACTAAGAAATTATGTTATATAAATTTGAGAAAATCAATCTATGAGAAGGAAATGTTATATGTTATTCATGCGATTCATATGTGGTGTCCTTAATTAATGGGGTATCATTTCTAAATTAAAACAAAATATTGCAGCTTGAAATATTTCTCAGAATAGAGGCTATCCTTCCGATAGTAGAAAAAGTGGGTTACTAAAATATTTTTTAATGACCACAAGATTATATATAAGAAGGAAAATGAGAATATGGTGACTAACTCTATATCTAGGAAGTATGACGAGGAAGGTTCCCTATTTGCGTTATCTTTCTAGTGCCCAACTGGTTATAGGTGGTATTTTAGGAATGGTTAGTAAATGCCAAGATCATGCACATCATCCACCAACTACAAGCTGACCCATAAGCACATCTAAGGTACACTTGGAAGAATAATGAGATATGTTATATAGGGTGTATTTTTTGGTTCAATATTTCCCATTTAAATATAGGCTTATAACATGTTCTATGTATTAAACTTCTCTCCTAGAATTCATCATTTTGGCTTTAGTAAAAAATGTGAAAGGGTTAAGTGTTCTCAATATTTCGAGAAACAATGGATAATGGAATATGTACCTTTGTGGTCAAATGTGAAAATTGATAATGACATAAGGGGGAGACAATAAATCCTTTAGGAGCACCAAAACCTTACCCATTCAAACCATTGTATTGATTGATATTTTTATGGATTTCATTGTGGGGTTTCCAAGATCAAGCAACAAATCAGTGATCAGGGTATTTGTTGATCGTATCCATAAATATGTCCACTTATATGCCTTACAAAACCCATTCAAGGCCTCCATAATGACACACCTATTAAGGACAATATTTTTAAATTCCATGCCATGCATAAATCGATTGTTATCGATCATGACACCATCTTCACTAAGAATTTTTGGTAGGAGGTTTTTTGGTTTCAAGGTACCCAATTGAATATCATCATAACATATCACCCCAAACATATAGATATATCAAATTAGTCAATAAGTGTTTGGAAATCTATTTACATTGTTTTTCTTCAGATTAAAAATTCCAATAGGTCCAATGGTTACCCATTGTAGAATGGTGGTACAACAACACCTATCATGGTGCTACAAAAATGATCCCTTCCAAGGAAATCTATGGAATTGTTTTTCAATATATGATCTTGTACTTAATGGGCCTCTCTAAATTTCAAGAGGTGGAAAAACATCTAACATATTATGGTGACATTCTTCATAACCTTAAGGATATTTAGAGTTGGACCAAAATTTCATGAAGCAATAGGATAATCGACATTGCTCGAAATTATTCTTTGAATAAGGGGATCAAGTGTTATTTCATCTCCAACTCTATAAGTAAATATCACTCAAGGAGAAGAGCCACAAAAATTTACCCCCTAAGTCTTACAAACCCTATATTATACTCAAACGCATAGGCCTCTATTGGCTTAAAAATTGGATCTGCTATCCATTCTAAGCTCCACCTAGTCTTTCATGTGTCCTACTTAGAAGAAATTTCTTGGATCCAATTGTAGAGTTCAAACCAACCTTCCTGAATTGGACGAGGATGGTTCCATTTGGTTGTAGCCTAAGACTATTTTGGACAAAGGTTAGAGTGAACTTTGCTAGCACACTATTTGGGAAGTTTTGATCCAATGGAAGGATGCACAACTTGAATATGCTACATGGGAACTATTAGATATTCTCCACCAATTTCCTCATCTCCAACTAATGGGCCAAATAAATACAAAAATATTGTTGAACTCCTTAGCTTAACTTTAAATTCCAACCTTGGGTTCTTGAAAACCTATGAGGTGTTATACATTGTATGTGCAACCATGAGGTCCTTACTTATTGATATGTATCCTAACTAAATCTAATGTACACTAGCAAATAAAAATATCAACTTTGAAAGTTTATTCCCTTGACTCTTCATCCAATTGAGTTGATGATCTTCACTCTTAACTCCCTTGACAATATGTAATGGTAGAGAGAGGTCTCACATCACTATACTTGGGTGAATATTTTAGGTGAATTGATCAATAAAACTAGGATCCCAAGGTTGCTACTAAATAACTCAACCATTACAACCTTAGAAATAATATTAGACTCAATTAAACATAAATCAGAGCACTGAACACCATAAAGTAAAAACATTTAACCGGGAAAATGATCGATTTGGATAGCTGATTCCCATTGAATATTCAAATGATTGAGTTCATGACCTTCACTACTATCTCCCTTGTCAATTTGCAATGGGCGATGGAGGTCTAAATTCACTTCCTATTGGATGAAGAGTTAATTAACAAGTCTCATTCAATGAACTTATGATCCTTCATATACTACTAGATCACTCAATTCTTACAACATTAGAAACCATATTATATTCATTGGACGTACTTCAAAGAGTTGAACATTGTAAATTAAAATAAGTAAAGGAAATAAATGAAAGAAAAGGAATGCATGAAATGAAAGTACATAAATTAAAGAGAATGAATAACAAGTAAAAAAATGAGAACACAAAAGAAAAATTATAACCATTAAAAGAAAATATTACAACAACCATATAATCTATATTTAGAGGATATTCAACATCCATTTCAGCTTTAGAGGGGGCCCAAACCCTAATTCAAGCGATGGGGTGAATGTCTCAAGATAAAAACACTATTTATAGCAAGAAACTTGAACAAAAAATATGCATTACTTCCAAATTCGAATTTTCAATTTGAGAGTAGTAAATAGATGGATGATAATACTCAAGAGACTAGCCTAACCCATCAAATATACTTCATCTTATACTTGAAAATAATTCCTACCTAAGCCTTCCAATCAATCCCTTGATTGATCGAGGCTGCCCAAAATATCCTAAAATTATGAAGCCTATTTTGTGGGAATACTTTCCCATTTAGACATTTCAAATTTCCTCAATCAACTGAAATTTTAATTGCTTGGGGTCATCAATGCTACCTCTAAGTGTTGGAAGATTCTAAAAAAGGTGAAGGGATAAAATTCCTTAAAAATTTCAACATCCATTAATTTTGTTTAGATCCATGAATGAAGGGGATCAATCTTGTCTTGGTTATTTGATTTCCCACACTTATACTTTGGGGATCACATTAGTCTTGATATACAAGATATGAAACAATAATAAAAACCATCAAAATCATTCTAAGATCAAACATATGTCACATTTAAAATTGAAGTAAGTAAATCATATATAATTAGATAAACATAAGTAATTTTTTCCATCAAAAAACATGACCGTTTCTCATGAATATTTTGTCTTAAGGGAAAAATGTATCAAATGCATATGTAGAATGGGCCATAAAATAGAACAATTGGAGGCCCATCGACAACCTTAAGGATATGATTTATTTGTAAATGGAAGGGTGTGTTATGGTCCCATCCTAACTCCCTTAATTACTTAATGTATTGATTTCATCTTTCTTAAATAAGGCCCATGAGGTAGTAGGGTGTGAAATCAATATATGCAAGTGGCCTCATTAAATAAGGACCACTATTTAGTGGTGAAGGATTCATTAATGGAGGTCGACTAGGTGGTTAGGGATTTGGTCAATTAGAAACTAGATATAGTAATAGAAGTTGTGTAAGTAGTTTCCAAATGAATATTTTTATATTTTGATCTCTGCTTAGTTGGAAGTTTCCCCCTCGAAGATCCAAGTGAACATTTCTTTTAGTTGTAAATATCATTAATGATTTCTTTACTATAATTATTTATCAATACTAGTTCTATTATTTTCTTTCCATGCCATATTTCTCTTTTTTTATTTATTAGAATGTAATGTTTCAATTAACATGGAACACCACACCTATTTAGTACAATAATGGTGATCTTGGAACATGAACTCCTTCAAAAAAGGAGGTTTATCTTCCCAAATCAATGATCAAGACAATTGAAGTTGTTAGAGATGATGTAGGAGATATTAATGAATCAAGAAATAATAGAATTCAAAAACAATTTGGCAATGTTTCTCTACTAGCACATGTTCTAATAGCATGTGATCCAGATACATATGAAAATGCACATGGTTGACCTAAATGGGAGAATGATATGGCGGATAAGTATGATTCCTTGATGTAGAATGTAACATGATATTTATTTCTTTGACTGCAAGAAAGTATGTGGTGAAGTGTTGATGGATTTGAAAAACCAAATTCACATATAAAATAATTTTTTAAATACATAAGGCTAGTTTGGTAGAAAAGGGTTTTTCTTAGTAAGGAGTGTGAAGTTTCTTGGAAACATGTCACAAAGAATATAGCTAATAGAAAAATCACATAAATCTTGTGAGAGAGAAAAGAGAAAGAGAGACAAGATTGCGAGAAAAGAATGAATTGTATTAACTTAACATAATAAATGAGTAATACACAGACAGATATATAATCCAAGAGAAGCAATGTGCATATCTCATGGAGTACTAAAGGAGATATGGACACTAAATCACTGTAACGGGAGTCAACTACTAGCTAGTCTCAGCTAAATGTTTAAGCGATTTTTTTTTTAACTGATTCACAAGTATGGAGGCCAAGAATAACACATTCATGCAACATAAGTGCACCCTCATGCCCTAAAATATAGGAAATATATGCATGAATTGTCATCCACTAGTAAACTGAGATCAATTATGGTTGAAATGAAGTCCTAACTGAAGTGACAATGTGCCCTATTTTATAGGAAGCACCCTTATTTTTAGGAAACATTATAAAAAATAGGAGACACTCTCGGTGACTAGAAATCCATAAAAATAGGAGACCCTCACAGTGACTAGAAAAAATATTTACTAGGTGAGTGTGTAATATCTCCAACACCCCCTTGAACACTACTAGGGTGTAAATGATGAATGGGTCCCTACAACCAAGTTCATGTTAAGTACCCATTTTACAATGTATCTAAGAATGAACACTGCAAATAGAGGAAAKAGGGAAAAACTCATGGGAAMCCYCCCCCTCAAAGTAGGATAAAAGTGAGATCCACTATGTGGCAGGTAGACTCTCTCCAAAACCAAGAAAAGATGACAAGCCAATGAATCATGATATGATGATGACACATCATAATCTACTTCAATGAGTGTGATGAAGATGAAATGTTGTAGTTAATACTATTTGACAACAATGAGATCTCTCTAATCCATAAGGCACTAACCTAAACCAAGATGGTCAGGCTAGTCAAGGTGCTTCCAAAACATAGAATAAAACACGATAAAAGTAATCAAAATAGTGGTGAATGGAACTGTAAAGGAGACATAACCGATCAATTCAAGAAAAATGAGAATGATTCCCATGTATCGTGGATGAAACACATCTGTAGGATGTCCTCAAAGAGTTTCTCAAATGCTACCTGTTATCCCCGATTTCTAGGGATAACTAGGAGATCATGTCTCGAGGCCCATAGGTCCTAGACATGGAGTACTAAGAGCAGGATTGACCTGACCATGGCCCTGGAGGGCCCATCTTTCTCCTTCTTCATTAGACTTGTCTTGTCAGCAACAACAACATCCATCACCTTCGGCTTGGTCTTGTATCGGAGAAGACTCTTTCTCCATGAGGTAATTGGTCCAGGTATCATGGTATGTGTCACTTTTGATCATTATAACCTTTAGATATATGCATCTTACTCCTTTTATTTCTGACAACTGCTTGGATCTTACATTGACCCGCTTGACCATGGTTGGGGGGATTGACAGGGTGTCCTAGCAAGCCTGTACCCATAGGTTTTGGTTTGCCATCGGGGGGATTTCTGAAGAGCCATCATCCGCTCCCATCATATCATCACTTTTACATCCTATCTCCCACTCATCTGTCCCATTCCCCTAGCTAGGGTATTAGGATGATCTGTTTGTGGGGTTGCACCTTATCTTGTGGGAAGAAGGGGATAAAGGCCCAGAAGGTAAAAATAGTTGGTAAAAGATAAAAGCCATACAAAAATGAAACCTAGAGATGCCTCGCCCAGGGATCCCCGAGAAGGCAATAAAAATCCTCTCAGCAAGAAATAAGAGGGACCCGAAGAAAAATAACAAAACAAGACCTAGCTAAGAGGATAGGGGGTCTCATCACGAGCCAGCCTATTATGTTCATGGGTACCTAGCAGTATGACATTGCCATTATTTGGTTACCATGCTAGGGCAGTGACCTTTGGTTGCATGGCTAAGGGAAAGGGGGTCTCATCATGAGCCAACCTTATCATCTCTGTGAAAGTGATTGTGGGTAACACTGTCAGCTCTGGTCACCACGCCAAGGAAGTGTCCTCTAGTTAGACCTTGAAATAAAAAAGAAAAGAAATAAAGAAAACAAAGAATAAATGAAATAAAGGGCTTGGAAAGAATTGCATCCATGACGGGTACAAATCGCCTTCTACAAAGGCACCCACAGGTAATATCATGCATTCCTGTCTTTCATTCCACCTGTATGTTTGGACATCCCATTGACCACATCACCTCGTTTCACATGCCTTGGATGGTACCCTCTGGAGACTTTCCTTTTCTTATGGATGCTGGCCCAATAGGGTGTTTTGTCTTTTTCCTCAGCTTTGTATTGTAGGTCATTGTAATGTCTTTGAGCTATTGATTGATATATCAGGAGTTTTATGCATGTATTTGATAAAATTAATGATGAAACATGACTGAAATTGCTATGATCCCTGTGACTAATGAGCCCATGGAGGGAAATTTTTTTGATGTGCAGGACCATGCCCGACGGACAAGTACCAGTTGGACCGGTACACATGGGGAGATGATTAGCTCGGACCTCCATGGGGCTGAAGAGCCCATCAGATGGTTGCTGGGACCCCATCAGGGGCAGAGACAAGACAATGATTGGTTGATCTCTTGCACATGAGAAGAAGAAGGGCGTTCCATCCAGGACATTTTGGCTGAGCCCATCCCAGAGGGGTTGACCCTTCTCAGATGGAGCATTTCCCTTTGATGACCAGGATGTCACCCAGGAGGCCTTGATGTCACCTTGAGCATGTGGCAATTGGAAAGGACGACTGGCACGTGTGGCAGTTTGGAGGAGCCCAGGAAGGGCTAACGTTTGACTTTTGGATGCTGGACTAGCCCCAAAAGGGCCTAACGTCTCCCTCAAAGGGGCTTGACGTCTCACTTTTTGCTCATTTAGGTCTTTTACTTAGCATTTAATGTAAAAACAATAT
>ML793545.1:198318-214632 GCA_009831015.1 Picea engelmannii
CCCCCTCAAAGTAGGATAAAAGTGAGATCCACTATGTGGCAGGTAGACTCTCTCCAAAACCAAGAAAAGATGACAAGCCAATGAATCATGATATGATGATGACACATCATAATCTACTTCAATGAGTGTGATGAAGATGAAATATTGTAGTTAATACTATTTGACAACAATGAGATCTCTCCAATCCATAAAGCACTAACCTAAACCAAGATGGTCAGGCTAGTCAAGGTGCTTCCAAAACATAGAATAAAACACGATAAAAGTAATCAAAATAGTGGTGAATGGAACTGTAAAGGAGACATAACCGGTCAATTCAAGAAAAATGAGAATGATTCCCATGTATCATGGATGAAACACATCTGTAGGATGCCCTCAAATAGTTTCTCAAATGCTACCTGTTATCCCCGATTTCTAGGGATAACTAGGAGATCATGTCTCGAGGCCCATAGGTCCTAGACATGGAGTACTGAGAGCAGGATTGACCTGAGCATGGCTCTATAGGGCCCATCTTTCTCCTTCTTCATCAGACTTGTCTTGTCAGCAGCAACAACATCCATCACCTTCGTCTTGGTCTTGTATCGGAGAAGACTCTTGCTCCATGAGGTAATTGGTCCAAGTATCATGGTATGTGTCACTTTTGATCATTATAACCTTTAGATATAAGCATCTTACTCCTTTTATTTCTGACAACTGCTTGGATCTTACATTGACCCGCTTGACTATGGTTGGGGGGATTGACAGGGTGTCCTAGCAAGCCTGTACCCATAGGTTTTGGTTTGCCACCGGGGGGATTTCTGAAGAGCCATCATCCGCTCCCATCATATCATCACTTTTACATCCTATCTCCCACTCATCTATCCCATTCCCCTAGCCCGGGCATTAGGATGATCTGTTTGTGGGGTTGCACCTTATCTCGTGGGAAGAAGGGGCTAAAGGCCCAGAAGGTAAAAATAGTTGGTAAAAGATAAAAGCCATAAAAAAATGAAACCTAGAGATGCCTCGCCCAGGGATCCCCGAGAAGGAAATAAAAATCCTCTCAGCAAGAAATAAGAGGGACCCGAAGAAAAATAACAAAACAAGACCTAGCTAAGAGGATAGGGGGTCTCATCACGAGCCAGCCTATTCTGTTCATGGGTACCTAGTAGTATGACATTGCCATTATCTGGTTACCATGCTAGGGCAGTGACCTTTGGTTGCATGGCTAAGGGAAAGGGGGTCTCATCACAAGACAACCTTATCATCTCTGTGAAAGTGCTTGTGGGTAACACTATCATCTCTGGTCACCACGCCAAGGCAGTGTCCTCTAGTTAGACCTTGAAATAAAAAAGAAAAGAATAAAGAAAACAAAGAATAAAGGAAAAGAGTGGTACAACTCGCCTTCTACAAAGGCACCCACAGGTAATATCATGCATTCCTGTCTTTCATTCCACCTGTATGCTTGGACATCCCATTGACCACATCACCTCGTTTCACATGGCTTGGATGGTACCCTCTGGAGACTTTCCTTTTCTTATGGATGCTGGCCCAATAGGGTGTTTTGTCTTTTTCCTCAGCTTTGTATTGTAGGTCATTGTAATGTCTTTGAGCTATTGATTGATATATCAGGAGTTTTATGCATGTATTTGATAAAATTAATGATGAAACATGATTGAAATTGCTATGATCCCTCTGACTAATGATCCCATGGAGGGAAATTTTTTTGATGTGCAGGACCATGCTAGACGGACAGGTACCAGTTGGACCAGTACACATGGGGAGATGATTAGCTCGGACCTCCATGGGGCTGAAGAGCCCATCATATGGTTGCTGGGACCCCATCAGGGGTAGAGGCAGGACAATGATTGGTTGATCTCTTGCACGTGAGAAGAAGAAGGGCGTTCCATCCAGGACATTATGGCTGAGCCCAGCCCAGGGGGGTTGACCCTTCTCAGAAGGAGCATTTCCCTTTGATGACCAGGATGTCACCCAGGAGGCCTTGATGTCACCTTGAGCATGTGGCAGTTGGACAGGACGGCTGGCACGTGTGGCAGCTTGGAGGAGCCCAGGAAGGGCTAACGTTTGACTTTTGGATGCTGGACTAGCCCCAAAAGGGCCTAACGTCTCCCTCAAAGGGGATTGATGTCTCACTTTTTGCTCATTTAGGTCTTTTACTTAGCATTTAATGTAAAAACAATATTATTTTGGTTTGTAGCCTTGTCGGCTATTTTTTATGACCTAATTCTAATTATAGGTCATGATACACTATATATTGAGGATGTTTTTCCCTCATTTGAACATAATAACACAACTCACTCTCTTGTGAGGTTTGATTTTTGCGCCCTACTTGGGTATTTGGTCTTTTAAAGTGAGGTGCACTTGTTGATGGAAGGATTTTCTTGGCATGTCTGGCATTTCTCTTGAAGGAAGGTTTACAACTAGGGTTTGCATATGCTTTTCATCATGATATATAAGTGTTTTTCTTGCAAAACTTCTTAATTGAATGGTTGCAGGTTTATATTCTTTCATTTTCTTATAAATTTGCTGATTTTAAAACCCTAGGTGACAAGCACACAAGTAGGTCCTTGTTTCATGTCCCCTTAGAGAGAAATATTCATCCATTGAAGAAGGAAGAAAGAGCCTAGCCTTTGCTACCCTCTTTTCACTTTTTCCCTTTGTGCTAGCTGTGATTTTAAAGGTTAAGAAGGAGGTGACGTCCCAGGCCTAGGTTATATACACCTAGGGTCGTCCATCTTCTAGAGTTTTGTGAAAGAACCTTGCCATTGCAACACTCTCCCTCACCTCATCCTCTTGTTTTAACTCATCCTTTATGCTAGCTGTTTTGCCAAGTTTGACCTAAAGAAGGAGGAAAGAGAATGAGGCCTTGCTTAAGAAACACCGAAGTGAGCGTCTTTCCCCTAGGGTTTTGATTCTAGGGCCTTGCCATTGCAACACTCTAGAACCCTTCCCTCTTGTCTTTAGCCTTTTATTCCTTCAAACTTGCGTCCTCTCCTTAATTGACTCCATTTACCCTTAGGCACTGATCTTAGACACACAACGTTGAAGTGATAGTGCTCAAACCAACTCTCAAATTTAAATTTTGAAACCCTAACTAGGATGACGTCACACTTGGTTATTCCATCTTGACGCAACAAATTTTGATGATAAGCAATTAGATGATGGTTGAAAGAATTTATTGAGTGAATGATTGATTAAATACATTATTAGTTACATCATCTTAATAGTTATTGATGAATTGATACTTTTCCATTACTATATTGATAAAACGTTGATCTCATTAATATTTGTTGTTTCATTGCTTATATATTGATGTTAGATAGTTACATGAAGTACTAACCCACTGAATTATAGCCTGCATATATTCTTTGTTATTGTCTTGTTCCGGGCAGGTGATCTCATTTGGACATACACTTCATTTATTGGCTGATTAGCCGGACTATCTGATCTTGGTGGTAACCCGTGAGGAGGGACTTTAACCTTAACCTTTATACCTTTGCCTCTTCAAAACTCCAGGTTACTGGGGACGTCTCCCCTGGGATAACCTCCCTAAATAGAAAGAACCTCCCCATTGTGGTGACATTGGGTGGGGTAGGTTCATGTTATGCTAGTTTGGCCTCAATCCTTTAGCCTTTTGACCTAGCTACAAACTGTGCGATAACACTACCATGACCAATCATCAAGCCAACCAAAAACAATCCTCAGAGTTGGTACCTTTCCAATATGTTGTCATATACGCCTCTTTCTCAATGAGTTGAAAGAAGATGAAATAAAAAAAGGTTGTGGATACCTGACGGGAAGATAATTTTGTCTTCGATCATGATGTTGATAATGTTTATATGTGGAGGATGTATCCCCTAAAGTTGATGCTGAAGAGTCTCTTGCTACCAAAAAAATTGATGTTGGTGTTGAAGTGTCTAATACTAGCAACTGTAATGCTAAAGTTGGTGTTGAATTTGGATTTGAAAGCTCCAAAATTGTATCAATAAGAAGTGTAGGTGGTGGCTACTACAACTCAACAATAGAAGAGTCATCTGATGTGATGGACCCTTGTGTTGGAACAAATTGATTCAAAATGAAAGAAATATTGAGAAAACTTGGTAATGGAAATGAATCCCCAAAAAACCCAAGTCTGATATCATGTGAAGTTTCGTGGAAACTTGTCACATAGAATCTAACTACTAGAAAAATCACATAAAGCTTGCGAGAGAGAAAAGTGAAAGAGAGACAAGCTTGAGAGAAAATAATGAATTATATTAAATTAACATAATAAATGAGTAATACACATCAAAATATATAATCCAAGAGAACCAATGCGCCAATATCATGGAGTACATGCGCCATAGGAGTGATATAAAGGAGATATCGACACTAACTCATTGTAATGAGAGTCAACTACTAGCTAGTCTCAGTTAACTATTTAAGAGGAAACAATTTAACTGAGTCGCAAGGGTGGAGACCAAGAACAACACATTCATGAAAAGGAAGTGCACCCTCATTCCATAAAATATAGGAAATAGATGCATGAGATGCCATCCAATAGTCAACTGAGATCAACTATGGTTGAACTGAAGTCCTAACTAAAGTGACAATGCACCCTATTTTATAAGAAGCGCCCTAATTTTTAGGAAATATGTAACACACCCAACCCCTTAAATACCCTTTCTAGGGATGGGGCATCAAATTTTATCTTTTCCTTGGTTCATTTTCGGTCCCTTACTAAGAAAAACCCTCTTATTCTATTTCCCCGAAGTTTACAAACTAGCTAGAGGGATCCTCCTTGTGACCTCGAGATGAAATCTGGGAGATAAGAGTCTACTTAGAGAAAGTTTCGACACTTCGAAACTACTGTACTTTGGGAGTTCCAACGGTGTTGTCGAATTACCGAATCACTGAACAATGGAGGGAATCAACGGTCCATGTCCCTCGCCAAGATCCTATGGTTAAAAAGGGGCTTCGATGTTCAGCACAGAACACTCATTTTTCCTAATCCCTAAAGTCCCAAAATATTTCCATGTGGCCTTACCCATTCGACGATCGATGTTCAAAGTTTAGCGTTGAATGTCATACGTTTTGACGTTTCAACAGTTGACGGTTGACGATCTTCTTTCTATGTTTTTGGCGTTTCAGGGATCAACGATTGTCGTTGGCCTTTCAGCGTTCGAATATTGACGATCCTAATTGTACCTTCTGAAACCATAGTACATTCAATCTTTTGACCTCTTGAATTATCCAGACTCCCATAGTCCCAGACGCGTCACCGACTATGTTGGTCAGGTGGGCACGCACTAGAAGATGACACGCGGTGAGAGTCAAGGGGTGACATGTGTCCTCATTAAGGGGTGACACTTGTCATGTTCGAATAGTCATAAAGGGTATGTGAATCGTCCGTATTTGGATGACATGTGGCATGTGTAATGTGGGTCCACGTCACATCAAACAACATTATCATTCCACATCATCATGGACTGATAACTGCCCAGCCCTTCGATCTGATGGTCAGTAGGAGTCCACGTGGATCCATAAATCTACAACTCTCGTTACTTCACAGCTATGGACTTCAGAGTTTTCCAACTCCTCATGTCGCGAGTTCCCCGAAGAGCTAAGTCTTTGGACTCTCTAATATGGTGCCAAGTGTCCTCATCCTACCAACGTCTGAGATTCATTTTGACATTCATGACTTCATAGGTTTTCACATTTGGTAGGTTCTTGGCTAGGTTCCTCTAGAGTACTAAGTCTTTGGACTATCAGATCACTTTCCATGTGTCCTCTCATTTGACGACTCTAATTCGATGGACAACCTTAGATAAGGGACAAGTAGGGTCCACATGTCACTCCATGATGCGTTCCCAGTCGGTTGGGTAATCGAGGGTGAGATTCTTAGATCGGTGACTCGGAGGAATCCCAAAGGATCTGAATATTGACGATCCACATCTTCGAAAGTTCAACATTCATGGTTTCGATGTGTATCTCCCAAATTTCCCTCTGAACCACACCAGATCTATCGCCACGTGTACCTAGCATCCACGACCAGGATTTACTTTGGCTTGCAGAGCTCCGAGGAAACTCGTGCATCCCTATAATGCCGAATATCCAGACTTCTAGATAACTTTTGATATGTGGACACATGTCCCTCCATTTTCAATGGTCCTGATTTACTCTGTGACTCCGACTTTTGGGAGTTTCAGCATTAGACCACTCCTATTCTCTCGAAGTAGGACTTCACCAAAGAACTCAACACTTTCCTTCCTAAATCCGATCTAAAGGCTGAGTGGGATCCACACTGGATCCCCAAATCAATGACCCTCATCAATTCGTAACTTCGGCCTTCAGATGTTTTCGAGGATTGTGGAGTCACAAGTCCTGAAGTTTTGAAGCTGAAAGAGCTAGCTCCTTTCAGACTAGCATAAGGTGCCTAGGCCCTGGTCACATGGGTTCTTTTGGAAATCTTGTGGGATAAGCACTAATCTTTTTAGCACCAAATGGGTTAAAGACATGGGCATGAGCCCTCAATAAAATGGTGGATAGTATGAAGGGAAAACGACCTTCTCCCAGATATATGAACATGACATTCCTGCTAAGGTGAATTCAAAGGATCGATAGGACTTAGATGTTTCAGTCAATCCTACCCGACTCTCTTGTGGATTCACATTCCATGACTCTCTAGTATCTAAACTGATATAATTCAAAGATCATATAAATATAATAGCTTACAGAAGCCAAAGAGAATTTCTAATAATTGTTTAAATACCAAAGGAGTTAACCATAAATACAGACATTCATCATCACATCCAATATGTATATACATAGAGTATGATAATACTTATCAGAAATGGAGAATGTGAAGCGACTGCTGAAAGGGGTGCCTGTTTCCTCCCAACCATATGCACAATCGCTCCTGATGGATTTACCACTGGCCACCCACGAGCTAGACCACGATGCTTTGAGAGATATTCTTTTTCTTTGCTCCACTACAGTTAGGGACGAAGGTTACTCTCCTCCTCCCACAATAAATTGGCAACTGGTTTTATCTACCCCAAGGAAGGAGGTCTACACGAGTACTTCCTCAGTCACTCATCAACCTCATTTATGATCTTGTAGCCAAACCCTTCCCATGGCTTCTTTCATCCAAAAACGAGATTGCTTCTCAGTTTTTTTTTTGTATTCCATAGTCGAAAAAATGCTTCTCTTCTCTTCTTGAGATAGTTCTCTCTACTATGCTATCTTGTAGATATGTCTATGTCCTCCAAATTACCTTATTTCTTGCCTTCCTCAACAAGGTTGTGTGCGTCCAAATCCCAATTCGTGTTTAGGACTGGAAGCCTTACAGATGGGTACCCTATCCCATCTCCTCATTAACTCTTGAGGATGGCCTTCCAACTACCAGCTTGACTGGTAATTCATTTATGGTTCAGAGGACTATTGAGAAATTACACCTAGTAGGTATCAGTCTAGCGAAGGTCATCTCAACCATTCTTGGTTTCCCCTCACCATATCTCTCATAGCATCCATGGTCTATCTTGGCAAACTTTCCCCCCTTTCAACAGTTATGCAACACATATTCAATTTCTATTAATAACAAAAAAATCATACAATGACCCTTTTACATAAAGGTTCATCAAATCAAACATTCAAACACATTGAGTCCACCATAGTCTCTTGGCTAGTTATAGTTATATTTACAAACTAGGGGAAACATGGGTATTACAACACCCCCCCCCTTAAAGGAACAACATCCTCGACATTCTATCTGCCAATATGCTCTGTATGTACATAAGTAAACAAAAATTCATATTCCTGTCTCATGGCATCCTCCATTTCCCATGTGTCCTCATCTGGTCCAAAGTGTTTCCACTTCACCTTGACTTGTGTAATGGTTTTGTTCCTGAGTGGGGTTTCCTTCCTGTCTATTATGCATTAAGGTTCTGACATGAATTCTCCCTCTCGTTCCACCTGAATCATAAACCAGTCAATAATATGATTAGAATCATGTACATACTTCTTTAATAAAGAAACATGGAAAACATTATGTGCCTTCACTGTGGGAGGAAGTGATAGCCGATAGGCTACTAGTCCCACTCTATCAAAAACTTCAAAGGGTCCATAATACCGAGGTTCCAACTTGGCACAAGCTCCCATCCTCAAAAATCTTCTCCTGGGTCTAACTCGGAGATACACGTGATCCCCCGCTTTGAACTCTCTAGGAGCCCTTTTCATGTCTGCATAGCTCTTTTGTCTATCCTGGGCTATCTTCAGATTTTGTCCGATATGAATTACTTGTTGTTCGATTTCCTTTAGCATATCTGGATCGATTGTAACTCTGTCTACTGGGTTGTTCCAGCTGATTGGAATGTTGCTTTTCCTTCCATAGAGGGCTTAAAAAGGACTCATTTTTAATGACTCTTGATAGCCATTATTGTAGGAAAATTATACCAGTGGTAGGTAGTCCTCCCACTTCCTGGTTTGATGCATTATATGCATCCTCAACATGTCTTCTAATACTTGGTTTACCTTCTCTGTCTTCCAATCAGTTTGAGGGTGATAGGCTGTACTAAAGATAAATTTTGTTTCAAAACCAACAAAAAGATATTTCCAAAAGTTTGAAGTAAACTTTGTATCTCCGTCAGATATAATTTCCTTAGGCATGCCATGCAGTATGAACATATCTTTCATGAAGATGTTGGAAATATATATTACCTTTCAAGTTGACTTGACAAGTATGAAGTGAGAAGCCTTGCTCAGTTTGTCCACAACTACCATGATGGCATCGTTCTGTTTGGTTGATCTTGGTAATCCTGTGATGAAATCCATGGAGATGGTTTCCCATTTCCATTTGGGAATTGGTAGGGGTTGTAATAGCCTTGCTGGGTGTAATTTCTCTTCTTTGACTTGCTGACATTCTAGACACTTAGCTAAGTAATCATCTATGTCCTTTTTCATTCCGGGCCAATAAAATAGTTTCCTAGTGGTCGTGATCATTTTATGATAACCAGGATGACCAATATATGGTCTTTTGTGAAGTTCATCCATTATGAACCTCTTAAATTCATCACAATTTGGAATATACAATCTTCCCTTGTAAGTCAGTAAGCCATCATAAAGCATCTAATAGCCTTCATACTTCATCCCTGTGGGCTCTTTCTTTAAGTATGATGTCACAATATTGAAAAATGCATTCGTTTCTTGTGAAGTTTTGACACTCTCTTTGATGTCTGATTCACTGGTTCTTACAGCTACCAAGTGAACCACTTTCATACTTCTACTAAGGGCATCATCCACCCTATTTTCCTTTCCTTTGATATGTTTGATTTCAAAATAAAACTCACTAAGGAGAGCCATCCACCTAGCTTGTCTCACATTAAGCTTTGGTTAGTCAAACAAATACCTCAACCCACTATGTTCTGTCATAAGTAAAAATATTCTACATAAGAGGTAATTCCTCCACATTTTTAAAGCATGCATTATGGCAGCCAATTCCATATCGTGGGTCACATAATTGACTTCATGCTCATTCGATTTTCTGGATTCGTAGAAAATCACATGTCCTTCTTGCATGAGGACTCCTATGAGCCCTTCCTTGCAAGAATATGTACACACAAGGAATTCCTTGTTTAGGTCTACAATCTTCAGTACATGCGCATTGTTTAGAAGGTACTTCAACTCTTGAAATATTTCTTTACATTCTGATGTCCAAATGAATTTAACCCCCTTTTCTGAAGGAAGGTGATTGGGAAACCAATCTTGGAGAATCATTTTATGAATCTCCTATAGTATATTTCCAATCCCATAAAGGATCTAATATCATATACATCCTTTGGGGTATGCCAATCCATGATGGCTTTAATCTTGTCAAGATCAACTGCCACTTCTTCTTCAGATATAACATGGCCTAAGTAATGTAATTATTTCTGGAAAAAGTCACACTTATTAAGCTTAGCATAGAGTTGATTTTCTCTTAGCACTTGGAGTACTGCCTTGAGATGTTATTCATGCTCTTCCCTATTCTTGGAATAGATTAGGATATCATCAATGAAAACCAACACAAACCTATCCAAGAACTTTTTTAATACATTATTCATTAAGCACATGAAAGTGGATGGTGCATTGGTAATCCCAAATGGCACCACCACAAATTCATAGTGACCATATCTTGTCCTAAAGGATGTATTGTGGATGTCTTCATCTTTAATTCGGACCTGATGGTATCCAGACCTCAATTCAATATTGGAGAATATTTTAGCACCCCTTAATTGGTCAAGCAAGTCATCGATCCTTGGCAAGGGATACTTATTCTTGATGGTCATCTTATTGAGTTTTCTATAATCTATGCACAGTCTGAGTGTGCCATATTTATTTTTCACAAACAAGGATGGTTCTCCCCATGGAGACACACTAGGACAAATGTATCCTTTGTCCCATGTCTCCTTCCGCTATAGTTTGAGCTCAACTAGCTCTGGTGTACTCATTCTATAGGGTGTTCTAGACATTGGCAATGCTCCTGGTATAAGTTCTATTGAAAAGTCAATATCCCTTCTTGGAGGTAGACTTGGTACCTCTTCTGGGAATACATATCTATATTATCTTAATATGGGAAGGTTCTATAGGATGGGTTTGTCATTCTCAACAGAGTTTATTACTTGTATTGCATACAAGGAACATCCCTTTCTACAATACTCCTTCACTTGGAGGGCTAATAGTTTTCTAACCGAGACATGCTTTTGAATCCCTTGTAGGGTTACCCTTCTTCCTCCTTCATTTTCACACTCCAAAGTTTTACTGTAACATTCTAACTTGGTTTTGTGGGCAGCCAACCAATCCATTGCAATCAATGGGTCATAAGATCCGAGAGGAAGTATGTTTAGGTTCGCTTGGGTGGGAAACCCACTTATAACAAATTGGCATGCTGGTATGACCTCTGTTAATTTTCTTTTGGTTCTAGTGGCTAGTTGTACCAACCATGATTTAAGATGTTTTACTTGTTGCAATTTATATTTCTCAACATTTTGAGGGGAAACATAACTCAAATTAGAACCAGGGTCAATTAAAATGGAAACATGATGGTTGGAAATCGTACCTTCCATCTCCACCACTGAATCTTTGTGGTCAACTTGTCTATTATTCAAGGCTGCATAAATTTGTGGCATGATCCTAGCCACATCATTGACTGTCGTAGCCTCTTGGATGTTTTAGACCCTCCCATTGTTCTGTTGCCTATGCAGACAATCCCTCAACATGTGTTCCTCTCCACAACCCTAACATTTTAAGGGTTATCTCTTCGTGTTATCAGTCTTACTTAGAGCTGATCCGAATGGTTTATTTCCACTCTTGGATGGAATTTTTTTCTTATGCACACTTATGGAAAGAAGGCTCATCCTAGAGCTCTTACCATGGTTCTTAAATCTCGAGGATTTAAACCCCTTTTTATTAAATCCTAAATTGTTTTTCTTCTTCCAATATTCATGGGATTCTGTCTTATTCTTGAGTTGCTCATAGAAATACCTTGATTTTCGAAGAGTATCTTCTAAAGTCTCTAGCTCATCAAACTCAATTCTGTCCCAGTAGGACTGAGGTAATCCATTAATAAAACATTGCATCTTTACTTTTTCATCCTTTATATAGGGAACATACCTCATCAGCTCAAGGAATTTGTTGATACATTCATCTATGGTGAGTTGTCCCAGCTTGAGTTCATAGAACTCCTTGGTCTTTCCATCAAAGTGATTTTCTGACATGTACATCTTCTTGATGTATTTCTCAAAGTGTTTCCATGAAAATTCCTTCTCATGGATTCATTTCACATTCCTAAGGTCCTCCCACCAAATGGAAGCTTTCCCATTCAAGTTGAAAATGGATATCTGAGCCTTTAAGTTTTCATAGTAGTCATGGAATCTGAAGTACTTCTTCAAGCCAAGTAGCCAAAATTTTGTTTCTTCCCCCTTCTTAATCTCTCCATCGAAGGTGGGTGGTTTGGCTTTCTTGAACTCTTCAGGGTCATGACTCTTGGATTGTTTCCTCTTCTTTCTTCTCGTCTGAGAATGGGAACTAGTTTTGCCACTAGAAGATTCCTTGGAGTTGTTAGTGTCCTTACTAGAGGAATATTCCATTGAATGTCTCTTGACTCCATGTTGGGCCTTCTTTGAGGTTCTCCACCTGGTTTGGCCACTTTCAGGACCATGCTTCTGTATCTTAGGAGGACTTGGAGTTTTCTTAGTATGATTCCTGTCCACATGACTCACAGTTGTTCCATGTTGCAGTTTCCTTTGTATATATGATAGAATTTGCAGTAGGATTGCATTAATTTCAGTCTGCTTTTCATGCTCCTTTATTAGCTTTTCATTGTCATCCTTATAACTTTGTAATTCTTCCATGAGGATTCTTACAGTTTCGGCCAAATATGGAGGGGTTTCCACCACCCTCCTTTCATCAGATTCTTTCTCTCTATTGTGGAATCTCTCCCCCAACTCCTAATGTGTCACCATCATTTACGTTGCAATTTTCATATTGTTCACTAACATTGATAAAACGTTTTCTGTTAGTTACTAATCTACCAATTCATGAACTACACATATCATTGCAAGGTTAAGTCAACTCTTTATTTGGAAACATTAGCAAACTACAATGCAGACTTCCAAAGTATCTATCAACAATAGAATGTTTCATTCCTCTCTTCATTAGAGGTTAAAAAATGTTTCTTATAGAAGGGGGGTAAGGTAGGGTGTTAGCCCATAAGTTATCTAATAATATTTTTATGTGACTTGTGCATGAGCCCAAGTAGGCCAAGTGTTGTTGCCATGCTCTGAGATGATTTTGTAACACACCCAACCCCTTAAATACCCTTTCTAAGGATGGGGCATCAAATTTTCTCTTTTCCTTGGTTCATTTTCGGTCCCTTACTAAGAAAAACCCTCTTATTTTTTTTCCCTGAAGTTTACATCTCCCACTACACATTTAAACCAACTAGCAGGATCCTCCTCGTGACCTCGGGCTGAAAACTGGGAGCTAAGAGTCTTCTTATAGAAGGTTTAGACACTTCGTAACTCCCGTACTTTGGGAGTTCCAATGGTGTTGTCGAATTCTCGGATTGAAAAACAACGGAGGGAATCAATGATCCACGTCCCCCGCCGAGATCCTACGGTTAAAAATGGACTTCAGTGTTTGACATGAAACAATTCTTTTTCCTAATCCCCGAAGGCCCAAAATATTTCCACCTGGCGAAAGCCATTCGACGATCGACGTTCAACATTTAGCGTTGAACATCCTATGTTTTGGCATTTCGACAGTCGACAATCTTCATTCTACATTTTCGGTGTTTCGACGATCAACGATTGTCGTTGGACTTTCGACGTTCGGTGAACGACGATCCTCATTGTACCTTATTCAGCCATACTACGTTTAATATTCTGAACTCGTGAATTATCGATACTCCCAGAGTCCCAGATGCGTCACCAACCATATTGGCCAGGCGGGCACACACCATAAGTTGACACACGACGAGGGTCAAGGGGTGACATGTGTCATGCTCTAATAGTCATAAAGGGTTTGTGAATCATCTGTATCCTAATGACACATGGAAAATGTAATGTGGGTCCATGTCACATCGAATGACAACATCATTCCATGTCATCTTGGACCGATAACTACCAATCCCTTCGATCTCACGGTCAGTAGGAGTCCACGTGGATCCATAAATCTACCACTCTCATTGCTTCCCAGCGCTAGACTTTGGATATTTATGACTCCTCATGTCACGAGTTCCCTGAAGAGCTAAGTCTCCAGACTCTCTAATCTGGCGCCAAGTGTCCTCATCTTACCAACGACCGAGATTCATTTCGGCATACGCGATTTAGAGGTTTTCACATTCGGTAGGTTCTTGGCCAGGTTCCTCTGAAGTACTAAGTCTCTAGACTATGGGATCACTTGCCATGTGTCCTCTCATCCAACAGATCTAATTCAATGGAAAACCTTAGACAGGAGACAAGTAGGGGCCACATGTCGCTCCACAACATGTTCTCGGTCGATTGGGTAATTGAGGGTGGGATTCTTAGATCGACGGCTGGGAGGAATCCTGAAGGATCCAAATATAAACAGTCCACGCCACTTTGGAAGTTTGACATTCAGGGGTTTGATCTGTATCTCCCGAATTTCCCTCTAGACCATGTCATATCTATCGCCACGTGTACCTAGAATCCACGACCAAGATTTACTCCGGCTTGCAGAGATCCGAGGAAACTCGCGCGTATGTATACCGTCGAATACCTGAACTTCCAGATAACAGTTGATCTGTGGACACGTGTCCCTCCATTTTCAACGGTCCCAATTTACTCTGTGACTCTGACATTTGGGAGTTTTAGCATTAGACCACTCTTATTCTCCCGAAGTAGAACTTCGTTGAAGCACTTAACGCTTCCCTTTCTAAGTCTGGTCTAATGGTTGAGAGGGATCCACATTGGATCCCCAGATCGTCGACTCTCGTCAATTCATCACTTCGACGTTTATATATTTTCAAGGATTGTGGACTCACAAGTCCTGAAGTCGCAAAGTCCCGAAGTCTAAAGAGTTATCTCCTTTTGTACTAGTGCAGGGTTCCTAGGCCTTGGTCACATGGGTTCTTTGGGAAATATTGTGGGCTAAGTGATAATATTTTTAACATCAAATGGGTTAAGGACATGGGCATGAGCCCTTGGTCAAATGGGTAGATAGTTTGAAGGGAAAATACCCTTTTCCCATAGAGATGAACTTGACATTCCCACTAAGGTGAATTCAAAGGATCAACAGGACTTAGACATTTCAGTCAATCCTACCCTGTCTCTCCTGTGGATTCACATCCGATGATTCTCTAGCATCTAGAATGAGATAATTCAAAGATCATATAAATATAACAGTTTACAAAATCCAAATATCATTTCTAATAACTGTTTAAATACTGAAGGACTTAAACATAAAAGAAAACATTCATCATCGCATCCAATATATATATACACAGAGTATGATAATACTTATAAAAAATGGAGAATGTGAAGCGATTGTTGAAATGGGTGCTTTCTTCCTCCCAACCATAGGCACATCCACTCCTGATGGATTTACCACTGGCCACCCTGAGCTAGACCATGATTCTCTGAGAGAGATTCTTTCTCTTTGCTCCACTACAGTCAAGGATGAAGGTTACTCTCCTCCTCCCACAGGAAATTGGAAATTGGTTTTCTCTACCCCAAGAAAGGAGGTCTACATGAGTACTTCCTTAGTCACTCATCAACCTCGTTTATCATATTGTAGCCAAACCCCACCCATGGATTCTTTCAACAAAAGATGAGCTTTCTTACCATCTTTTCTCTCTATTCTAGATTTGAAAACATGTTTCTCTTATCTTCTCGAGATTGTTCTCTCTACTTTTCTATCTTGCAGATCCGTCTATGTCCCCCAAATTACCTCCTTTCTTTCCTTCCTTGGCAAGGATGCGTGGGTCCAAATCCCAATTCGTGGTT
Organism: Picea engelmannii; assembly: GCA_009831015.1. Classification (NCBI taxonomy): domain Eukaryota; kingdom Viridiplantae; phylum Streptophyta; class Pinopsida; order Pinales; family Pinaceae; genus Picea; species Picea engelmannii. Next base: position 213,795 of record ML793545.1, read on the forward strand.
AGGCCTGGAATCCTTACAGATGGGTACCCTTCCCCATCTCCTCATTAACTCTTGAGGATGGCCTTCCAACTACCAGCCTGACTGGTAATTCATTTCTGGGTCAGAGGACCATTGAGGAATTACACCCAGTAGGTACCAGTCTGATGAGTGTCATCTAAACCATTCTTGGTTTCCCCTTACCATCTCTCTCATAGCATCCATGGTCTATCTTGGCAAATTTCCCCCCCTTTCAGCAGTTGTGCAACACATATTCAATTTCTATTAATAACATAAAATTCATACATTGACCCTTTTACACAAAGGTTCTTGAAATCAAACATTCACACACATTTAATCTATTATAGTCTGTTGTCCAGTTATAGTTATATTTACAAACTGGGGGAAACAAGGGTATTACAAAATCTCCTAAAAAATAGGAGACCCTCTCGGTGACTAGAAATCCCTAAAAAATAGGAGACCCTCTCGGTGACTAGAAATCCATAAAAAATAAGAGACCCTCATAGTGACTAGAAATCCCTAAAAGACAGGAGACCCTCATATTGACTAGAAAAAAAAAATTACTAGGTGAGTGTGTAATATCTACAACAAGGAGGTAATTGACTACAATGAAACCTTTTCCCATGTTGCAAAGATGAATTTAAATCAACTACTTCTCTCACTTGCGACTCATTTTAGATGGGTGATACATCATATGGATGTGAAAATTTATTTCGTACATGGTGCTATCACTAAATAGATTTATATGGAGCAACCCCCTAGATTTGAAAAGGATGGTATTCTTGTTTAATGAATAAATCCTTATATGGTTTGAATTAGTCTCCAATAACAAGTTATGGAA
>ML793545.1:236543-254322 GCA_009831015.1 Picea engelmannii
AAAGCATATTGATGTTCAGTATCACTTTGTGAGAGACATGGTTGAGGAAAAGAAGGTGTTGCTGGAAAAGGTTGACACTTTGAAGAATGTTGTAGATTCATTGACAAAGTCAGTGAGCACAGAAAATTTCTCCTGGTGTAGAGTAACAATGGGCATTGCTTCCCTGTATTGTTGACTATATAATCCCCTGGACCCTGGATGCAAAGAAAATAACAAGTGGGAAAATGTTTGGTATATGTTATATTCTTTGCATGTGTGTGTGTGGGCATGTCAAGTTTGAAAACTATGTCTGACGATCCCTCTAGTAGTTTTGTTTGTGTCGTGTGTGCCGGACGCTTTCCTAGGGGGTGTCCCAATGGGGGGCAGGTATGGCCTCCCCTGGTTACGCTCAGCGTTAAGGGCAATGCCCCCCAAAAAAATTTTCGACGGTTTTTGCTATTTTTAGCGGTTTTCTAAAATAATACTGGATTAAGGGATTAGGGCTTTGGTATCTATGGAATACCTAAAAACATTTTATATATGGTATGGTTAATGGTGAAATTCAAGATAATGATTATAAGAAAGGTTTTCCTGGTTGAGGGTTTCCAGTACAAAATCTTTGTGTACTCTGTGTATGAGCCATTGATTAAATTATGTTTTGATTAAGAATATATATGCATTGCTTTACTTCACAGGTTTAAAACTTACAACAGTAACAAAATATGAACTACAAAAGATGATGGACTCAACTGAAGCTAAGCTGGAAGCTGTTAACACCTAAAACTAAATATAAAATTGCATATCAAATGTTCGCCTTGTTGCGAGAATGAAGTCATTCTTGTAGCACCAAAAAATATTATTCCTACAAGCATCAGCTGTGTGAGTTTTCCATTTTTACCCTTTCGTCAAAATATCCATATTCTTATGTTCATGATCAAGTCTATATCTTGGATTTATTTAGGTAAAAAATTGGTTTCCAAGGTTCTTTGGTTCTCGAGCTTCTGAGCAGGGTATCAATTATTTTTATAAAAAATATTGGGGCTCTAACAACACCCAATATCTAAGTCATCCACCAAATCTCGAGGACAAGGCCATATGACAACATATGGACTCAACACTAGGTGCCAAGGAGAAATACCACAAGGGGCCATAACATTGCACAACATGTTGGAATGTGTATAAAACAATAGTGAATATAAAGTGTTTAATTACATGAATGTTGTTGCGTGTGGGATATGTCCCATACAAAAAAAAAAAATTCCAAATATCTATGCAAATGCCTACGCTCAGGTGTCGAGTGTCAAGGGTTACACGCTCAAGTGATCACAATAGAATGACCATGAGTTGATATAAAAGCATCTAGTGTATTCCATTCTCAAGATATTCATAATGTTTATCCTATCATCCATCCAGCTGTTGAGCAAAATTCCAACAAGAGTGCCTATGAGAAAGTATCAGAGGATATGCACAGGATGGGCGTTTCAATCATGCAATGAATCTTTTTCGTCAAATGCAACTGACAAGTGTTCAACCAATTTGGTTAGATGGAATGTGTTGGTTTGGTGAGTTTTTTCTGGTGTGCCACTTCCGTGAAAACTAGTCTATCTGGCCTAAATTTTGGTAAAGCATGAGGAGATGCAAAACAACCATAAACTCTAATATAGAAAAAAATCTCTTTGATATACCAGTCTACAATTGCACCTAAATTTCCCATAAACTGCTAAAAAAATCTAGGAGGAGGATTACCATATAGAATTTCATGAATTGGGATGATAACATTATGGCAAATTTCATAAAAATTGTATTTTTAATTTTCCTCCCACAACTTGGAATGATAGATGTGTATTGGCTCAGAATCTTTTGGAGTCCAACTCCATTTAATCAATGGGAAATGGGTTTTGTAACATATAGCATCCATAATATATTCTAACATATAAAAGGGAGTTGGTTCACCTTTAGAATTTTGACTTGTATAAATCCCTATTTGTTTGACCAAGTTGTCAGACAACAACTTTCCCCAATGAAAAGTGAAACCCTCTGCAAATTCATTAATAATAGGAACCCAATCAACACTGAAATGTATAGGGTTTTTCTATCCATACAATCTACAGAGAATCATATCTATGTAAATAATATGTGCATCACAAGAATATGTGGATTATATACCATGACTGTCCACTTTGAATTTATTTTCATTTCCCCACCAGGTTTTAATTATATCATGGATGCTTCTATCATAATCTACACATTCTTCTTTTTCAAAAAATTTCACAAATTCTTCATTGTAGACATATTTGGGAGTATTGGAAAATTTATATATTAATTGGATATCTTCAGGTCAAAAAGAGCCGACAATAGTTATTTGATGGCTGCAGATGGTCCTGGTTGGTAAATCTACATGCTCCAAAGCCCAACATATCATGTCTGTGTAGTGAAATAGTTTTGTCCATGATGCAAACTTATGTAGTTCTGACTTGGCGACGACGCCCTTGAGCTTGTTTCCATATAAAACATCTTCACCTTTGCTTGCATCGTCTGTAATAATTGATTTCTCTTCTTCGAGAATTTTATAAACCTGCACCCATGATTTGATGCTACTTGTTAAACGAGCCGTAGTATCTGATTAAATATCGTAATTTGGGGTTGTCTCCTCTGCAGACTGGTCTTCAACTAGATTTTTTGATCCCCGACAATGGCAACAAAAAAGATGGTGTTCCTAAGATTTGTTCTAGGATCAAAGAAAAATGTCAGGCATCCAAGAAAAAGATATTTGATTTTAAATTTCCTTTCTAGAAGCTTCTAATCCTCAAATCAAAGCTTCATATTCACATACATTATTCGTATAATCAATATCAAATTGTTGTATATAAGAAAATGGAATGTAATACTCATCATTTGGTGCCACAAATAATACTCCAACTCCAACTCCTTCCCATGAAGAGCCACCATCTAAATACATTTTCCACATTCCTTCTCTAATATTTACATTCTCCTTAAAAATTTCAACTTTCTCATTCTCTGTACAAGTTTCAAAATCATCATCAAAAGATAGTATGCAATTTCCTAAGTCTTGATCAACAACGTAGACTGGATAGTTGTTGGGATTGCATGGATCACTAACTGTATAATACATTCTTGTCTCTTTATACAATCTCGTAAATTTCCCAACAAAAATAGGAATCGTGGCATCCGCCATATCTAACTATACTGATCCTCCTAATTTACCACCCCAAGATATTGATAAACACATGCCATACTTTGGAGGCACATTAAATACTACCACATCCATAAGAACACTTTTGATTAGGATTTGGGCCAAATTTACAACTAAGTCCTTTATCATACCCAAACACTTAAATTTCCTATAATCAAAATAATAAAGGTCTTGATAAGGTCTGGTAATTTTCAATCCCAATTTATCCATTATTTCCTTTGGAATTAGATTAATAGAAGCACCTGAGTCTAGCATACAATTATGAAGTATATGATCATGTACAATAAGTGTAATATAAAATGGAGCCACATAATCTTTATCATTTTCAATATGAGGCTCAAACATGATTGTTTGACGCTCATCTTGAAGATTAATAACATCAATTTGACTCTCTGAATCCAGAAAATTTATGAATTTTGAAATTTTCTTCCTATATGACGAATTCTTAGCAAGTTCTATCAAAGGTACTGGAATTTTAATTTTATTCAGTTAATTTTCCAGATTAAAAGTGCTAACTTGTTTTTTCTGATTCTTTAGTCTACACTTCTGCTTCTTTATTTTATAGTGTTTTAGTTTGTGTTGCCTTTGCTTCAACTTTGTTTCATTTGTACTATTGATATTTCAGTTGATGGTTTTGAGACTACAACTTCATTTCCTTTCTTTCACAGTAAAACCTCTTTTGGTTGATTTATAGCAGTAGTTTTATCCCTTGGCCTCAAATCATACTTATCTTGTAATTCGACCAATATTGAATCAGTAAGAATTTTATATTGAGAGGTAGGTTCATCAAAATTATTAATATTTTCCTCATCAAATAGTTGTATAGAACCTAAATATAGTTCATAATATTGTTGGGTTAGATGAGGTTCACTATCATCATCACTGAGTAAATTCATTCCCTCATCTGTTTCTTCGTATTCTTGTTCTTCATCTCCTTGTATTAAATTTTCAGTTTTGAAAGGAGCTTGAATTTTTTGATCCTCATTCTTAAGTAATCTATGTTGAAATTGAGGATTTGTATTAATGTTTCTCCCAAATTGATTTGGATTCCTAACATAAGGGTCAGGTTTGGATTTATCAATATCTATCTTGGATAACTTATTTGACAAATCCTTAATTAACTTAGCCATTTCCTTTATTTTCTCTTCCTATGCACTCCTCCTTGAACCTAAAGGTCCCCCTTGTTCTTTAGATTTCCTTAGCTCTCTAATTCCAATTTCAACCTTAGTTTTTCATTTTCCTGATGCCATCATATTAGATTCAATTTCAATTGCATCATCCTGCATCTTATCTAATGTTGTAGCTCTTCTCTCTCTCAAAAGTAATGCAAAATCATAAGCAAATCCCCATGCAAAAGTAACTTTTGCAACTAGTTGATATGGATTAACTTTGGATGGGATATTACTGTAAAGATTGTTAAATCTGTGAATGAATTCAGAAATGGTTTCAGAATATTTATTTCTTAATGCTCCAAATTCAGTCAAATAATAAAGGTGGTCTTTCTTCTCACCCCACTGTCTTAAGAAAGAAGTCTCTAATTCATCATAAATTGTTATAGAATCTGTAGGAAGTCCCCTAAACCGGGTTTTGACTTGGACCTCGAACATTTGTACAAACAATATCATATAAAAATATTCATATTTAATGCCAAGTATATCAACAAATTGATCAAAGAATGACATATGTTCAGTAGCTGTTAAATCCCCTTCTCCAGTAAATTTAGTCAAAGTCTTCATATAATTCTTAAGTAAATCATGTAAATTTGCAAGAAGGGACAAATGGGCATATCAAGCAGCTATTTTGGAAAAATTCTTGGAGGAGGTGGTGGTGGATTTACTTTTCCACCACCTTCACCCCCTGCACCGATCATTGTGGGTTTTGGAGATGAGATGCGAGGAATGTAATGAATATTGTCAAAAATTTTAAATAATTGTTGTACTGAGTCTTTAATAGATTTAGGGAGATAATAACGAAGGCCTGCAAGATAATCAAAATGTGATTGATCTCTCAATATAGATGAATAATCAATTTCATAATAAATTTGAGAGTGAGTACTTGGTCCTTCAGATCGATCTGGGAAGTAGATGGGAGAAATAATATGAGAGGAACTCAAAGATAAAGGATAATCTTCTAGATTTTTCAGGGATAAAAACCCTTACATCAGGGGGACTGAGGATAGGTCGAGGTAAACAATGTTAGGCACTAAGTGTTCTTCCTTAATCTTAAAATCATAAAATCCAATGGAAGAAAAAGGTTTATTTTGAAAATGGGAACCTTTTAAATTGTATACTTTTACCTCAGGTATCTCAATATGTAGATTTTCTGACTTAACTTTTGAAGCACTAGTTGAAGCCTCAGTGGAAGAAGATTTAATTTGAGGTGTTTCTCTTAAATAAAATACACGTATTTATTCCGTGGAGATATTAACCTTAACTTGAGAAATTTTGGGTTGAAAAACCTTACCTGCTGACGTAGAAGTATGTTTTATATAACATTTAGGTTTGAGCAAATTTTTATGTTCTAAGACAGGTGTGATCTGCTTATTATCTGGATTCTATATAATATTCCTTGTCCTAGATGCCAGCTTTATGGTAATGGAGTCTCTAGGTGACAAACAAAATGATCCTAAACATATGTTTGATTCTTGTTCACCTTCAAGAACCAAAACTCATCTTTGTCATACTCCCATGGAAAAATAACTTTGTTTCTCTGTTCCCCAACAAGGAGGCCAAAAAATATGTTGTTCCTAAGATTTTTTCCAGGCTCAAAGAACAATGTCAAGCATCCAAGATAATGATATTTAATTTTAAAGTTCCTTTCTCCCTTCATTGTAGAATGAAAATTCAATACTTTTATAATTTGGAAACACTGAGGAAGTATCTATTTCCTTGAGCTTTTATCAATAATCAAAACATGAAAAGAAGAATACGAGTAAAAAAAATTGACAAACAAAGCAAGGTATCTGATTTTGATAAAAAATTTGTGGAATGAAAAATTGATGAATTAGAAAATTTGGGGGAAGGCATGAGTTTTCGATCTGCAAAACCCTAGCCTCTCCGTAAAGCAAACTGACGAATACCAAGCACAAAACTCCTTCACGAAACACAACCAGAGCCTTAATCGATCAGCCAACCTCCATTGTCACACGGGTATGGGCGCAGAGGAGGGGGGAAACCCCCCTCATACCGCAATGTAGGGCCAATGATAAATCAGGAGCCAGAACAACGCGACCCACCTTTGAGCCGCCGCCGCAAGTGCGTGAATAGCTACTAGCCAGGGAATAGAGTCTCAGAGCGGAGATGGAGACCGAAGCAGGCACCTCTCAACCAAAGCCACCACGGAGCTGGGAACCAGGCAAATGTATCCCGCAACTAGAGAAGCCGCCAAGGTACCTCATCAGCTCAACCAGGGTTGGAGAGCACACACAATTTATGAGAGAGCACGCCCTAATCGACAAATTTCTGGGGCTTTGGCTGGCAGAAAGGGACCTCCACAAATGGATAAAACATTGGTGGAATCCCAAGGGGGATTACGAGCTGCAACTCAGCTCCAAGGGCTTCTTCACAATCATTCTGTACAATCTAGAAGACAAAGACAGAATCTTCGAAAATGGGCCATACTTCTTCAACTCGGCAGGACTGTTCCTACGCTTTTGGACAGAAAGATTTAGCCCGGACAAAGAGGACTTCACCACGGCCCCTGTATGGATACGCCTGTACTCCCTGCTGCAAGAGTTCTGGTTGGAGGAGATTCTAATGGGCATAGGAAATACCCTAGGTCAATATGTGAAATCCTCTGAAGCCACAAGGCAGCGAAAGTACACCTCATATGCCAGGATCTGTGTGTACATGAACATATCTAAAGCACTCCCGGCGACGGTAACCCTCGAATACCAGGATGAGGACTGGCAGCAAACCCTGGACTACGAGCCTATACCATTCAGGAGTAGAAGATGCCACGAGCATGACCATCTCTACCGATATTGCCCCATCATCAAGCAAGCTACAAAAGCAACAGAAACCTTGCAGAAGGATGGATTCACCACAGTGACATCGAAAATAAGAACTCCATCACGGAAGCAGACCACGGCAACCGGGAAAAACATCGCCACGAAGAACTCTTATGAAATCCTGGAGCAACTACCAGAGGAAGAGGAGGTCTAGAACCCGCATACAAATCCCCAGCAACAGCAAACAAAAGGCCCAAACCCTGACCTTAATTCGCACAATGGCGAAACCCCAACGGACGAAAGAGGAGAAGGAGATGGGGACACCCCAATGCTGCTGGATGATCGGGAGCTGGAAGGAATAGATTTAGAAAAGCTGGAGGAGGCTCTGAACCAAAAGGATCTGTAGACCCTTCCTGAAGAACAACTCCACAAGGTGCACAAGGTATTTCTCAATTCCTCTGCCGGATCCACTGCACGTCTGGGCATAGCAACCGACTCGAACTCTGGCACGAAACGAGTCCTTCACGAAAACAAGAGGCGAGGAAGGAAAACTGCACACCAGCTAATCAAGGAAGCAGGAAACCTCATGATAAACTCATGCCAGATACACAAGCTTTCGAAGGGATACCTCCACTCAACACCCACCTCTTAATCATGAAGATCATCACCTGGAACATCAGGGGACTAAATGGTCGATCCAAACACAGGATCCTCCGAGATTGCATCATGGCAGAGAAACCAGACATACTGCTGCTCCAGGAGACCAAATGCAGAGGAGCAGAATCTGAAACAATCTCTAAACGTATATGGCGAGAATGTGACTCCATAACAACAGATTCCATAGGAGCTTCAGGTGGCCTAGCTATCTTATGGAACCCGTTCAATGTGACTATCAGCAAACCCTTCACAACAGTTGGCACAATAACTGCTCACTTTGAAGTCATGGGCACAAACCAGGAAGGAGCCATCACTAATGCCTATGGGCCACATAGCAACCAGGACAAAGACAAATTCTTGCAGCACCTGGAGCTGATCAAGACCTTGGCGGCAACCCCAAATTGGATCTTAGGAGGCAACTTCAACATGATCCTGACACTGGAGGAAAAAACGGGAGGCATCAAGCGACTCGAGCAAGACAACGGTAAGTTTAAAGCTCTCATTGACCAGTTAAAATTAGTTGATATTGAGAATAGCAACGACACCTTCACTTGGTCCAATCGCAGAACAGGCAAACAGCACATTGCCTGCCGATTAGACCGCTTCTTGGTAACGGAGGAAATTATGGATTTAGGCTCTCATTTGGAAAGCCTCATCCTACCAAAAGTAGGCTCAGACCACTGGCCCCTGGCTCTGCAAATGGACATGGGAGAACCTCCCAGATACAAGCCTTTCCGCTTTGAGAAATTTTGGCTAGCACACCCAGACTTTAAACGACTAGCCAAATCCTGGTGGGAACAAGCGGCAATAGACCACGACTCTTGCATGTACAGGTTTCAGCAGCGATTAAAAAACTTCAAGCAGAGGCTAAAGCAATGGAACAAAAATAGCTTTGGCAATATACTGCAAAGCATAAAGGTCATAGAAGGTAGACTGGGGGAGATTCAACAACTTTTCATCTCCGGAGCAAGAACCACTGAACTGATGAAGGAAGAAGAGCAGCTACAGGGACAACTGGAAGAACGCAAGAAGCAGGAGGAAATCCTTTGGAAGCAGAAATCCAGAGTGCAATCGCTCAAAGAAGGGGAAAAGAACACAAAATTCTTCCACAGAGCCATGATGCACAGAAGGCATATCAATAGGATCACTCATCTGGAGGACAGCCAAGGCAACTTAATCAGGGAACACTCCAAAATAGAGGAGGAGCCGCTCAAATACTACCAAGACCTCCTCACGGAACCGTAGTAGGACAGAACAGAAGCAATCAGGAGGGTCACCAGACACATACCGGCACTAGTCACACCAGAGCAGAATGCCACCTTAACTCAACCCATCACCCAAGAAGAGGTCGACCAAGCAGTAAAAGACATGCCAGTTGGAAAAGCCCCGGGTCTGGATGGGTTCACAGTGGATTTTTTTCATCATTGTTGGGATCTGGTCCGACAAGATGTGTGGGAGGTAGTTGAGGAGTCAAGAGCTTCAGGCTTGGTTTTACCAGCCCTCAATGCCACCTTCCTCACCCTCATTCTGAAAAAAGAACGAGTCACCAATCCCAAACAGTTCATACCTATCTCCCTCTGCAACGTCATCTACAAATTCATAATGAAGGTCATCGCTACCAGGTTCAAGCCCATCCTGTCGTTCCTCATATCCAAGGAGCAGTCAGGGTACGTAGAAGGAAGACAAATCATGGACAGTGTCATTCTGGTACACGAGGTCATACACTCCCTCAAAACTTCAAGAACTCTAGGTATGCTTATCAAACTTGACCTCTCAAAAGCCTTCGATCGAGCTAGCTGGCAATATATTAGAGCTGTCCTAGACTCCTTTGGCTTTGATCAGGACTGGATAAGTTGGATCATGAATCTCACCTCCTCCACCTTCTTTTCCATCCTAGTGAACGGTGTCCCTTCAAAACCTTTTACGCCCTCCAGAGGAATCCGACAAGGAGACCCCCTATCTCCTTTCTTGTTTATACTCCTAGCAGAAGGTTTAGGGTGCTACATCAAAGCTTCAGTAATTGATGGCTCCCTCAAAGGCCTACCCTTGCACCACCTTCAGCCTGCCCCTTCACACAGTAAATTTGTAGATGACACCCTCCTCTTGAACTCTCCTACTGCCCAGGAGGCTCTGAAACTCAACTCCATCCTCTTAGACTTCACGGAAGCCTCAGGCATGTCACTCAACCTGGACAAGTCCAAACTCTACTTCTTTAACACACCACCCTCTGTCCAATGTCATATCTCTAGACTGTTGGGGATACCCAAGAGCTCCCTTCCATCCAATTATCTCGGTGTTCCTCTCACCGGAGCAGCGGCTTCCACCATCTCCTGGGACAACCCACTCCTCTCCATCTCAAACAGGCTTCGAAACTGGACTTTCAGACCTCTCAATATTGCCTCCCGGCTGGTTCTCCTCAAATCAGTTTTGCAGGCACTGCCCACCTATCTCTTCACTGCCCTGGCAGCCCCCAAAAAAGTCATAAGAGCTATCAGAACCCTGCAACGGAATTTTCTCTGGAGCGGCCACCAACCAAACAAGAAATGGGCGTTAGTTAATTGGGATAAGCTCTGCGCGCCAAAAATTCAAGGTGGACTGGGACTTAGAGATCTAGGGAAACTGAACCAAGTAATGGGGGCCAAAATTTGGTGGATATGGTTAAAGAACCCTGCAACAGCCTGGGCACAGCTATGGAAAAAGAAGTATGCCCCTCATACTCCGGAAGAACAACTAATACGACACAACAACCACACACAGGGTTCCAATATCTGGAACACAGCTTGGCAAAATCGCACTCTGGTTCAACATCACGCCTTCTGGGAGATAAGAGACGGTGGCAGTGCCCTATTCTGGAAAGATTCTTGGCAGCAACTTAAGCCATTGGACACGATGGAAGAGCTAGCGGCACTCAAAAGATCCCTCCACCAAAACGCCCTTCCAACAGTCAAAGAACTTTGGATGGCGCAAACTCCGCACCAAAGATGGCGCCAATGGAAAACCTCTCATCAAGAGCTCGGGATTCCCGAAACTATTGACTTGCAGAGCTGGAAATCTCAAGCCAACGGTAGGAAAATACTATACAGAGAGGGGCCAGACATCCTGAGGTGGGGGTACTCTACAGCTGGCACTTTCACCGTTAAGGAAGCCTACTCATTGCAAGCTAACCAACAGGATCCAAGAAAGGAGCACATCTGGAATAAGGTATGGAATCCCGCCCTCTGGCCCAAGATCTCCACCTTTCTGTGGTTAGTCGTGCATAACAGAGCTTTAACCTGGGACAATCTAAGGAAGAGAGGCTTCATTGGTCCCTCCATTTGCGTTCTTTTCTCACTTCAGGAGGAAAGCAAAGAACACCTCTTCAATGGATGCCATTATAGTCAAAAGATCTGGGACTATGGAGCACAGATCATGCGCAAATCCAACCGAAACCGAAGCAACATCAATTGCACGATTGAAAACTGGGACAATATCTCATTCAACAACCCCATATTAAATCTCATATGGGAACTGCTGTCGGGATTCACCCTTTGGCAAATTTGGAAGGAACGAAACAAGCGCATTTTCCACTCCCAATCCTCTCTCCCTGAAGCCACCTGGACAAAAATCAGATCCCAAATAATAGAAACTGTTAGGAGCAAATCCTGGACAGAGAAAGACTGACAGTGCAACCCTGAGGAGCAGATCATCCTGCAAAACTGGCAGCCCATCCTGACCAACCATCTGCCAGCCAGAAGCCAAACGGGAAAACCTACCAGCCCTATCACCTGGACCCCCCCTCCGGCACACTTCATCAAAGTCAATTTTGATGGAGCTTCCAAAGGCAACCCAGGACCAGCGGGATATGGGACAGTGCTCAGGAACTCAGAGGGGGAAATCCTAGGTCTGGAAGCAGGCTTCATCGGTGACACAACCAACAATGTAGCAGAGCTCATAGGACTCCTGCGAGGACTCCAAGCAGCCACCAACAAAGGGTATCAAAAGATACTCCTGGAAGGCGATTCACAAATCATCATAAGATTAGCCACCAGAATCATCCATGGTTGCGACCCTGAGAAGATTTCCCCAAGATGGCGACTTTATGGCTTACTCGCAGATTTCAGTCACCACCTACAGCCACATCTCACCATCACTACCTCCCACGTAAAAAGAGAAGCGAACAGAGTGGTCGATCGACTAGCAAATGAAGCAGTGGAAAAAGGTGAGGAACACTTAAGTTGGGAAGGCCATGGCTCACCAGCTCCAGAGATCCTCACATGGTGTCAAGCCTTAGCCAGAAGCGATCTTCACTCCCCGGATGGGGTGACAGGTGGCGCGATAGTGCCATGTGGGAACGAGCCGGGACGCAGCGTTAATGCATCCACTGGCTCGTATCACCTCGGCCATTAATCTGCATGCATACGAGCAGGAGATATCTCTCAAGAAGGCCCCCCGCGTGAGTGCGAGGTACCTCTCACCAGAGCACTACCCAGCAGAGCATAATGGTGAGGGTTAATGCCGTGGATATGACAATTGTGTTGATAGCGGAGTTCATTGTTCGAGTCACGACTTCAAGCAGCAAATTGCTCCGGGGAGCCTATGTTTCACAGGCGAACCAGAGTTGCGGTGGCCTCATCCTGGTTTCTTGGGTGCAGTGGCTGCACTTGACAACTCCGCCTCTCCTCCACAGCACTCTGACAGACACAGGCAGGATCAAGATTTTGCACAGGGAACCCGTCATGCCTCGAATTCGAGGGAGACCGCGACGAGGGGCGGCTTGGTATGCGGCGGAGTCTCGGCGCAAACAAAAGAAAAAATTTGAGAGAGCTATGGCGATAGCAGCCCAACGATGGAAGACCAAACCACGAACGCCTCCAATGGCGTACGTGGAAGAGGTCATACCAGAAAGTGGCCCGCCAAGCCCTCCCGGGCACACCGTGTTCATGGTTCCGGAGAACTAGAACCTGAGCACAAGCTTTGGCTCCCAAGGCTTTCATCAACCTGCAAGCGAGGGGACCGACCCCTCCACAGTCACCGCTGAGAGGCCTTACACCCCCTGCTACGTGGTAGAGGAGGCCCCTCCCGAGCCCACCAAGGAAGCAGAGGTTACAGGGAAAGAGCGCCAACGACACAAGACAAAGGAGGAGGAGGCGGACACCAGCAAGGATTACACGGCCAGCCACTGTCTGGAGCAGCCACCTGCTGCCGATTGGGGATACCTCAACCTCGTTTTCGAAATCAGGAACAAAATGGATGATCAAATCTTCCACCTGGCACAAATAGATCAGCGGATGGACATGTTATTTGCGGCACACTCCAGAGCATCGTCAAAGAAGCAATGTCCAACCTGTGCACGCACCTACACATTCCCTGCGAGATGGAGGCACTCCGAGGTCTAGGACACGCTGCTCGGCTCAGAGGTTCCATGATGATTAAAACTCTACTCTGGTTTTGGTGCTGTGGTTATACTGTCTGCCTTGTGTTAGTTAGCTATTATGCTGTCATAGTTCTAGTTAGAATAACCAGCTTTCATGCTGTGACTATCAGTGCTGGTTTCCTTCGGGCAGGACGTCGCACCGTTAACTCTGTAAATTTTTCCACCTATGCATGCAGTGTGACACATGGACATGGATGCCCAGCTGTCCCAGTTTCCTGCTTAGGCAGGACAACTGGCATCACTCACAGTCTTGTTTTTTGTATTTTGATCATAGCAATATAACAGGTACTGCCTTTTTACTTAAAAAAAAAGGTATCTGATTTTGATAAATCTTACTTTATTTTCAATAGCAAAATATGGAATGTGTCTAAAATATGGAATAAAATAAAAACAAATACATAGATACAGGTTTTGTTCTACTCATAGTAAAATAGAGGAAAATCTATACCTGAATAGATTTCTAATAAGTAAACTGCAATAGATGTATTACTAAATTGCAGTCATTCATTTCTTAAATACCATAGAGTGAATAATGATAATGAAAGTAGTAACACATAGAAAAAACGTTACTCAAGAAAATGAGAAGTAGAATCTCTGTATTTCTGAAGCAACTTCTATTAGAAAGTCTTTCTTTACATCAGGAGAGAAAAATTCTTTTTCATAACTCAAATGTATATATTTATACAATTCCTTCATAACCAAAATTGGTTAGACTCCACATTCCTAGAGCCTAAAATAGAATAAAATCCTCTAAATACTTGATTAACATCAAACTGAATATTACAAAATAAAATATTTGAACATCTGTCATGCTTCTGGAAACATCATCCTTGTTGGTTTCTTTAAGGCTTATCCTTTCTTTATTTGCTCATAGATGCAACTTTTTTCTGTTGATCTTTGTATTGAGTGTGCATATTGAATAATGAAACTATGAACTTAGTGGGCTCTGTGTTAACATGTAATTCAAAGTTAAAAACCTTTCTATGTACCAATGGTAAATTCTTGTGTACTATGACCACAACTTGTTGGGTACTTTGACACTGTAAAATGTGTTTTTACTAGGAAATGGTTTAAAATATGAAAGTTGACTTGATTCATTTGTTGGATGACATCTTTATCCTTTTCCCTATTTTTCTTCAAAACTTCTCTTTTTTCATTAACATTGAGAGTCCCAATAACTGAATGATCATCATAGAGGTCAATATCATCCATTTCTACATATACATATAATAGAGTATTTAAACAATCTACTTTGACTTCTTTAGCCAATATTTTACTCACTTCAAGATTATTTTCCCAAGTCTTTATTGCCATTTCACCCTTTAACTGTTCAAGCTATGAAAACTGAGCAATTCCTAGTACATTTAAACTTTGATTCCACATCATCAATTCTTGAAACTTGGATCTTGTATTAACTAACTCTTTTTCTTTATCAACAATGATTTATAATGAATCATTGATGATAACATATTGTTTTTGAATAATCTCCAAGATTTCAAAGAAATTGTGTTGGGCTGACTATAATCCATCATTAAATTCAAGGGCATGTTTCTTAAAAGAAATAATATCAACAATTCCATTTTCAACCTTTTTGGCTTGAGATTTTAAATGGAGTATTAATGCATCTTCCTGGGAAAGAGTATTCTTCAACAATTGCTGATCTTGGAGACTTGTTCTTAATTTCTCTTCTAGTTGTTTAATTTTTTGTTCATAACTTTGTCAAACCTGAGCTAATTTAGAACTAAATCATTCTTTAACAATTGCCTTTGTTTGTTTCAAATCATTTTGCAACTTCTCAATTAAAATATTTTCTGATCAACTTAACTCTTAATTTGTCTACTGACCACAAATTTGTTGTTGTGAAAGCTCCTAGAGAATCTGCTACCTGTTTAGAAAATTTAGGGTCACTCTGTTCCTAACCGTCAAATATCATTTTCTTCATTTTTGTGATCACACCTCCTTTCTTCTGAATCTCTCTTTGCACAATAACTTTCCTTTTCTCGTTGAAGAAGAAATATGATGAAGACATTTCTTCTGACTCAATAGGTATAATATATTCAACATTTACTACCTCTGAACCATGTATTTCAAATCTTGATGCAAGAGGAGTTAAGGATGGAATAAGAGATATAAGTGGAGTAGATTTCCCTTGAGTAAAAATATCTTTTAAGGGAGTCTCAGTGTTTGAAACAATTTGAGGGAAAATGTGTCCATGCTTCATGAATGCTTCAAACATTACCCATGTTTCTTGAAGAGTCTTACCTGGAAGATTTTTTTCTTTCTCTATTATATATTTTGATGATGCATCTGGTGTTTTATCATCTTCTTGGGTTTTGAATTGAGGCAAATCATGCTTCTTAGGATTAGAAGATGGTGGCATATATGAAACTGGATTACCAATATGAGTGAAAATTTTCTCTACTTGTAAAATTTTTGGTAAACAACTTCTCCTGTGCTTTTGAAAATTGAGAAAATCTTAGTGTTCCTTATCAGAGAGAGTTTGGATTCTAGATAGAAATTCATCATATGATTTCACTCCTCTAAAAATATCTTCAAATGGTGAATCTTCGTGAAATAACTTTTTCATGTTGAACTGAGAAAAATGATTTTCAACCACTTTATGTGGATCATGCCTTTTTAATTCAATGGAATACAATGAAATATCTTCCAAAGATGAAACCTCAACCTTAGCATGTCCAAAATCTAACAAGGAATATTCACCACCCTGTAGGGGATAAGTTGGCCATACCCTTTTTTGTGTTGCCCTTAATTCTTTAGTTATTCCTACATAAATTGTCTGGTATGCCACTTCCCTACAAATGAGTCTATCTGGAATAAATTTTGGTAAAGCCTGAGGAGATGCAAAACAACCATAAACTACAATATGGGAAAGCTCTCCTCAATATACCAATATGCAATTGCACCTAAATTTCCCATAATCTGCTAAAAAATCCTGGGAGGAGGATTACCATATTAAAACTTCATGAATCACGATGATAACATTATGACAAATTTCATAAAAATGGTCTTTTTCATTTTCCTCCCACAACTTGGAATTATATATGTGTATTGGTTGAGAAGATTTTGGAGTCCAACTCCAATTCATCAATGGGAAAGGGGTTTTGTAACATATAGCATCCATAATATATGCTGACATATAAAAGGGAGTTGGTTCACCTTTAGACTTCTGAATTGTATAAATCCATATTTGTTTGACCAACTCGTTAGAAAAAAACTTTCCCCAATGAAAAGTGAAACCCTCTACAACTTGATTAATAATAGGAACCCAATCAACACTTAAATGTGCAGGGTTTTTCTTTCCATACAATATACATAGAATCATAACTGTGTGCATAATATGTGGATAATAAGAAGATGTGGAATATATACCATCACTGCCCACTTTGAATTTATTTTCATTTCCCCACCAGGTTTTAATTATATCATGGATGATTCTAGCATAATATAAACATTCTTCTTTTTCAAACGTTTCACAAATTCTGCATTGTAGATATATATGGGAGTATTGGACAATTTGTACATTACTTGGATATATTCAGGTCGAAAATAGCCGACAATAGTTCTTTGATGGTTGTAGATAGTCCTGGTTGGTAAATCCACATGCTCCAAAGCCTAGTGTATCATGTCTGTGTAGGTAAATATCTTTGGCCATGTTGCAACCTTATGTAGTTTTGACTTGGTGACGTCCTTGAGCTTTTTTGCATTTAAAAAATTTGCACCTTCGCTTTCATCATTTGAAACAATTGATTTCTCTTATTCTATAATTTCATAAAACTACTCCCATGATTTGATGCTACCTATTAAACAAGTCATAATATTTGAATAAATATCAGAATTTGGGTTTGGGTCCTCTACAGACTGGTCTTGGCCTAGATTCTTTGATCCCCTGCAAGGCGCCATGACTTTTCGTTAACAGTGTTTGTTCCTGTAGGAAAAATAGCGTTTATGAATGTGAATATAGAAATGGAGTAGAGTTCAAATCTTTATCAAATCACAATTCAACACACAATCAATTCTACATTTAATACTTCACATTTGAATGACAGGTTCATAATGCTAGCAAGTTGGTGAATTTATTACCTGACGACGGTAAACTTTACTTCGAATATCTTACCCTAATCATTTTTTAATCATCATTAATGATCCTGATTAGAGAGAATAAGTACTCCGACACTTCGAGAATTTGGGAATTTGAAACTTTTGAATAGGGAGTGTTAAACATATCCTGAAGGACGAAGTCATGAAGTGATTAATTATACTTAATCAATCTTTATTAAATTGATCATTGCTTAACCTTTTTACTCCAACACTTCGAGGATTCAAGACTTTAGGAATTATGGGATATATTAACGATATGATATCCCCAAGAATGATATCTTAGAGTGATGTGGTAGGATGATGTCACATATGATGATGTTTCACAAGAACATGGGTGACATGTGTCATCCTGAAATGTACAAATTATGTGTCCAAAAATGCTAGAAATAAGTACCATGTGTCTCCACATTGTAAGAATGCCAGGTGGCATAGAACACGTTAGCTAAAT
>ML793545.1:271752-284970 GCA_009831015.1 Picea engelmannii
CTCTATTTGACTATGATTCACATACTAATATCATAGAAACATATCTAGTCAGTAATCTTGGACTAGATATTCACAATCATCCTATCCCATATCCACTAGGATGTGTAAATAAGGATGAAGAGATCAAGGTAATGAAACAATGTAAGAACAAATTTGATGTAAGTGTTGATTTTATTGATGAAGTGGAATTTGATGTAGTACCTATTGACTTACATAGATTAGTCTTTGGAAGCCACTACACATATATGAGGGATGAAATATTCATGCAGAGAGCCAAACAATACCAACTAATCAAGGATGGGAATTCCTACATCATCAACGTGCATAAAGGAAAGTCAAATATTTCATTGGTGAGTTCTAACCAAGCCAAGAATTTGATTAGTTGGAGTAAGAAATATGTTTTACTTTTCTTAAGAGAAAATCATTCTGATGATGAGTCGATAAGAGTAAAGGAATCCCTCGAGGGTTATAATAAATATCATAAACATACATTGGAATAGTTTCTAGATGCATACAGAGGAGTGTTCCTAGAGCCTAAAAGGATACCACCCAAAGGAAGTGGAGCATGAAATACAGTTATTTCCAAAATCCCCATTGTTGAATATTGGGATGTAGAAATAGTCCATTTTGGAAGAAAATGAAGTGAATAAGTAGTTGCAACAATTGTTGGATCATGGTGTGATTTGACCAAGCACCTCACCTTGAGGGCCACCTATCTTATTTGTGTGAAACAAGGATGATAATTGGAAAATATGTATCAACTGTAGAGCATTGAACAAGATTACGCTCATAAATAAATACTTTCTTCCCAGGATCAATGATCTATTAGATCAGTTGCAACATGTAAAATATTTCACCAATTTGGATCTCAAATCGAGATACCACCATGTACATGTCAAGGAAGAAGAAAACTGGAATACAACCTTCAATACATGACAAGGTTTGTATGAATGGTTGGTCATTCCATTTGGTTTCTTTAATGCACCAACTACATTTACGAGATCGATGAATGGTGTATTATGTCCATATCTATATTCATTTGTTATATCCTATGTGGATGATATATTGGTCTATAATGCTACCTGGAAGGAGCACATGTCACATCACATCCAAGTGTTAGAGACTTTGAAGGAGCATCGTATGTTGGCTAACCTCAAGAAATGTGAGTTTTATCAATAATGTTTTGTGTATTTGGGGTATGTGGTTGATGGAGGGGAGATTAAGATAGATCCCGCAAATATGGAGGCCATCATGAAATGTACAGATCCTACAAATGTCACCGAATTTAGGATTTTTATTGGGGAAACATTGTACTTGCATAAGTTTATAGTTCATTGTCAGTGGTATCTGCATCACTCCACACCATAATAACGAGTGGTAATAGTTTCCAGTGGGGGAATAATCAACATTATGCGTTCAATGAGATGAAAAAAAATATTAGTCAAGCATAAGTTCTCACATTACCAAACTTGAAAAATACTTTTGAAGTGGAGATAGATGCAAAGGGGTATTCCATGGGAGGTGTTTTTATGCAAAGAGGAAGGCATGTATGCTATCATTCTGAAGTATTTCATGGGGTAGTTATCAACTACCATACCAATGACAAGGAAATCTATGCCTTGGTTCAATATGTCAAGAAGTGGAAGCACTGTATGATGGGAAAGGAGACCATTATTCACAAATATCACCATCCTCTATAGTATTTTCAAGGCTAGAGTAAGCTACATCAAACCAAACATTACAAGTGGATGGGGTTTTTACAACAATTTTATCTAGCCATCAAGTATAATAATGGAAACACAAACAGGTTGGAAGACATGCTCTCAAGGCCACCCACATACAAAATTACAACTTTTGGAACTTTGTTGCACATGGATCCTTTTACCCATGATGCATACAAAGAGGCTTATAGAGAAGATGAAGACTTCAAGGAGGTTTTTTAGCATCTACAGGGCCAAATTCATATAGAATAAGGTGACGAAAAATATGGATATCATTTCCATAATGGGTTACTCTACAATCTCGACAAGATCTGTGTCCCTAAAGGAGAAAAATTGTAGCTTATTAGAGAGGCTCACACCTCCAAGGTTGAAAGACATTTTGGTGTTGGGAAGAAAGTTTCCAACTTACAGAGGTATGTATAATGACCCATAATGAAATAATATGTAGCACAATATATTATAGGATGCATAACGTGTTTCATGTACTAGCAATCCCAATAATAGGAATCAAGGTCTATACCATCCCTTTCTTGTATCCAATCGACCTTGGAAAAGCAATTCCATGGATTTTATTGGAGGATTACTAATAACCAAGGAGGGACATGACTATATATTTGTGGTAGTTGACAGGTTCAGTAAGATGTACATTCTCATGCCTTGTAAAAAGGTCATCAAAGGAAAAGAGGCAACAAACATTTTCTTTGAACAAGTCTGGGTTGTCTTTGGGATACCATGGAGCATCATCTCAAACAAGGATACCAAATTTCCCAATTTATTTTGGACTACATTGTGGGAGATTATAGATAATAATTTGAATATTTCTATGTCATTACATCCATACATAGATGGGTAGATAGAAGTAGTCAGGACTTTGTTGCAGATTTTGATGGGTTATAATCAAAATCATTTGAAGACATGGGTTGAAAATATGATATATATATATAACTCTTATAATAGAGTATTCCACACTTCTAATGGTAAGTCACCTTTTTAAAATTTCTTTGGATACTTACCACCTTAACCCTTGGATGTTGTATATGGACAACAAGGAGGAGTTGGGGAGAACCTTACAAGAGATGCACTGTGAGAAGAAAAAAATGTTTAGAATATTAGGCAAATCCATTTGAAATTATAGTATATGTTGAATATGTAACAATAAAAATACAAGGCTAGACATGATGAATGCAAAAAGAAGAAGTCATTCAAAGTGGGAGACATAGTTTGGTTACAACTAAACAAGGAAAGATTACAAGGTCCTGGTAAGAGGAACAAGGCTTTGCAATATGGACCTTTCGAGATATTGAAGAAGGTGAGAGATAAAACCTACAGAACCAGTCTATCCCCATACATGCACATTTACTTAGTAGTGAATGTGGAGAATCTCAAACTCTATAAGCCTTCCATGTTGGATTAGGAGGAGGACTAGGTCCTACCTTCCATAGAAAACTTATAACCAAATTCTCAAGTAGAGTTGGTAGAGGACACAGTTTTGTAGAATCATTCCAAAACTATAATACAGTGGCAGCAAGTCCTTTGGAAATTTGGGTTGAAAGGATAACTTCCAGAAAAATAAAAGTGGTATACCAAGGAGAAGGTAGGGGAAACATTTCCTTGCCTCATTTAGTAAATATTTTGGGGACCAAAATCCTCCCTAAATGGGGGGGTATGATATGGATCAGATCATTATATCATGTTTCATCTATATCGATGCTTTGAGAGTGGAAAAATTTGTAGGAATCAACTTGTAGGGTCACTTTAATGGTAGGTCCCAGTTTGGAAAATTGGGGTTCAAAACCTTCCAGATCCATTTTGAGAAATCAAATGACATTTTTTGGGATCAAAACTTTCCTATATTTAACTTGGACCCCTACATGCTATTCTACACACTATGACCTTTCCAGCAGTGAAAAAACATTGTCAATCAGAGTTTGTATGCAAAATTTATGCTTCCCATGAGTATTGGAGGCTTAATCCACAACTTCATCCTAGTAACTGCACCATCAAAATAAAAAATTGGAGAGTGAAAGGAAAGGGAAAGGAATAATAAGCAACATGTGTCCATGGAACTATGGTATACTAAAATTTCATCTCCACCAGTGAAGTAGATGACATGATTATGCCAAAAGTAATCCTTATTCAACTCTTATCTTCCTTCCTGCAATGGAAGTACCCCTTCTTGGATATTTGTCAGTGATTGATACAAATATATGGTTTGGTAGGGTTATTTAAGACTCCATAAAAACTAAGAGATAGCTTTGATATATGGTATAAAGAGAGGTAAGAAAATAACAACAAGAGAAGAAGAATATAGAGGATTGGATTGAATCTTTTGGGGACCAAAATCCTTCAAATTGGGAGGCATGATCCAATATAGATATGGATAATCTCTCATATTTAAACTTTGTAAAAACTATTTCTCAAAGTTTGAATTAATGTCCAAAAGAAAAAATCCATG
Source organism: Picea engelmannii (assembly GCA_009831015.1). Lineage (NCBI taxonomy): Eukaryota > Viridiplantae > Streptophyta > Pinopsida > Pinales > Pinaceae > Picea > Picea engelmannii. The sequence goes on from ML793545.1 coordinate 275,929, forward strand.
GAATATTAAAAGACTCATCTAATGTTTGGCATTCTAAGGAATCTCTATCAAAAGAGTGTTCTTGGAAACAAAGGAGAAGATGAGAAAGAGATAGCTAGAGAGGAAATAAGGAAGAAGGGAAGTAGCAAAAAATGAAAGACTAAGAAGAATAAGTATATTTGAATATCAAACGTTGTCTCTAAGTCAAATTCACCTACAATTTTACCAGTGAGTAAGAATGCATTAAATCCTTGATTGGGAATGCATAACTCACCATTGTAACTATTTCCTAAGCATAATAACAAAAACCCCCATTGAACGCTAGTTTTCTATTTGGTCCTTTCTAGGGTAATTTTTTGTCTACTTTGTGATTAATCATTACATGTGCTTGGTTGGTTTTGGTTTTGGTTATGTTAATTAATTTCTAGTATAAAAATCATAGCTTGTACAATGCACAAATCACATATATCAACACTATCATTAGTTTTTGGTAGATTGCATGGTGGTATACTTGTTTTGATTCCCAAAAGCATTGGCAATTAACCATGGTTCAATAATGTTCTACAACTCTTTTCCCCTAAGAACACTAGAATTTATGTTTAATTACCATGTCAACCCCCAAGCATTGGATCAATTGGGCAATTTAAAGTTGTAATTTACTTGATTTACTAGTATTTAGTCATTGTGTATAAAATTCTTGTATTATATTAATAGTTAGGGAATTAAGTGTCTAGATGATATGTAAACACATCCTACAATACCCAATTTACTCTTTTTTGTCCCATTACTATATTAATCAACGTGCAAATTCCTTAAGTCTTGACCCAAATTTCCTTGGTTCAAATTGCTAGTATGCAACACTTGCAGTAGGATATCTATCCTAAATCACTTGAATATGCAATCATTTGTAGCCAATTAAACATTGTTGGTTTGTGCTAATGATTTACGATGGATTTCATCACAACCCACACTATATTTAATTGAACCTCCATTTGTTTGGCTACCAAGCATATGTTTGACTGTTTATTTAACTGCTTGGGATAAACATTACAACCTTCATAATGATTTTATTTTACCAATTGCATCATCCCTGGCTGGAATATAGGTGTAAGTTTAATGGGAATATATATGTCATGAAAAGTGTTTCAGTTTCACATTGAAAGAAGAGACACATAGTTTTATTGTATTTTTTAAGATATAGAGGAATCAATAACTAGTTGGGATTACTTGGGCAAGGCCTAGGTTAAAATTTGGCTAGCTACCACTATAAACCCTAGGCTAGTGCCAATATCCCACAATCCAATGTATAATAGGAAACTTATGACTTAGCAAGGGATAAGACATCCTGAGGCACACGGGAGTGGACCTCTATCTAGGGGGCATCTACCCTTCTAGGATTATCACGACAAACCAACATGTCACTTGTGGGAATTGAACCCAAGTGGGGAGGATAAGAATCATTCTACCTCACCATACAAGCTAAACCCATGTGACTCACAGAGTGTTATTATTACCTACAATGTATGGGAAAAATACTGGGCTTGAGTGTTACATAGGCACATTGATTTGCAAAATACCATTTTGTTTGGGTTTTGATTATTCATAGTTCACATTGAAAAGTTCAACTGTTGTGTAATCACTTTAAAATAAAAAAGTTTAATAATGTGTTGGAGCACATACACAAATGTGATGTGTTTGAATGGAAATGCATTGATATATAGCTTACAATATTAATGGAGGGGCGTTGTGAATTTAGAATAGAGAATAGTTTTTATAATTATGTAAGAATTTTTTTTTGGTTAAATGAGTAGGATATAAGTCCCTTTTTTATGGGCCAATGATTCGTCGCTATAGCTACTTCCACCTACACAAAGAAAATGTGTTAGGATACGACAACTAAAAAATACCCAACAAATTACAAAATTGAAATATTTTTATTAAGAATCACTAATACCTTGACATAAGAAACATATTACCCATGATAAAATTGAACCATGTCCTTTTATGGTCAATAATATCAAGGCATCCATTGGGATGAAGTCTCCCCATGTCATCAATACAGAGCCATCAAATTCCTCTCTCATCCACCTTCTTCGATAGAAAACAATGTGGGAGTGTAACCCATACATACAATTATATTAATAAAATAAGAGTTAAGCCCCAACATTCAACACCTTGCAAGACCCATCAATTTTCTCTTCATTCTTAAAATATCCCAAATTTACATGGGGACCACCAATAACTATCTCTCCTTAGGAATTAGTGAATGTGATGTCAAAGTACCCACCTCATTCCTATTATAAATAATAGGTGTGCTTGTTTAACCATAGACAATATAGCAATATTTTCACCCAACCATAGGCCGAAGCCACCCCCAAGCACCTTAACCTTGACAGAGAATAATTCTGGAAGAAAACCCTAGGCCTAATACCCAATCAATGTAGTGTACCTCTCTCCAGAGCTAGCACACAAGGTAGAAATTCTAAATCATAACCAATAGAAATTCCAATCCTAAACCGAGAATACGAGTTGTAGTAGTTGCAGTTGCAGCTACTCTCCAGACTTGCGCACTTACTCAGTTTTTGCAGTGTGCACTCTTACATTTATGCAGTTGTGATCTGCATGTATCAAATGAGATCTAGCATCCTGTATTTATACTGCTTCTCCTTAGATGTCTGGGTTGACTTCTCATTCTGGAGGCTAAAAACTCAATATTAAATATTTCTTTTAGCCGACTTGTCTTCTAGGGTTATGTCAAAATATTTAGGGTTTATTCTTGCTTCTTGGAATATTTTATTCTTGTCAGGGTTACACGTGTAGGTTAATACCTCCCACAACTACCATAATATCAACACTCCCTCCTATCTAGGGAGGTATTTAAAGAAATTGTCTTGAGCACAAACATACCATTCAATCGGTAGCATCATCATAGCCATACATGTTATCTCATGATTAGATCACGAGCATCCTCTGATAGCATCAACTACATCATCTCTCGAAGCCATACTCCATCTGAGTAATCAGGTATGATACTGAATAAGTCACTCACTCCATAGAGTGATACAAGAACCATTCTTCTAATCCAGACATATGTCCTAGAATAATAACTATTTCAACAAATGTTGGAAGCCACGCCATGGGCTACAAGGAATATTCTTCTAATCCAGACATATGTCCTAGAAGAATAAATTTCCTGGCCCATTTTCCTCCTGGAGAATGTTTTTCCACTAGCATATTGACTATCCATCTACCCGATAATCATTTTCAATACTACTGGTATTCTACATGGCAATTAGAACAATGTCATTCAATATGACACAACTATGTCTATCCATAGTAGTACATAACTACTATCTAGTGGTAGACAACCACACCAAGTAGCACACGGCTACTTAATTAGTGAAACATAGTCACAACCAGTGGAACACATCCATCATAGTAGAATACATATACTATCCATAGAAATACAGTCTCCATAGCAATCATATCATCTGATATCAACCTGCATAGAAACAATATCATGATATAAACTGAATCATCTCAGCCATTCTTCCACTCACATTTGTGATATCTGGAAGAGAATTTGCCCTCAGAAAGTAAAACATCAGCCATGGGATATCTGGAATATTCTTCTCAATCATAGAAGAATAATTGTACTTGATTTATGAGCCTCGACCATTCACCTGATTAGGCCATTCCTCTGACCCTAATCATAGTGCAACCTAGAGAGAATGAGTCTTCCCTAGGGAATGTATATCCCTGATTGATGAACCTGGACCATTCACCTAATTGGGCCATTCCTCCGACACTAACCATAGTGCAACCTGGATAGAATGAGTCTGCCCTAGGGAATGACTGTCCGGACCATTTCCTAATGGAAATGACTGTCCTGCACCAACCGCCAAAATAGGCCATTCTTAGAAACTGCTCACATGTGAACTTCGAAAGAATGACTTCCCAACGAGGCAGACCATTCTACTTGACCACTACTCAAAGTTCCTACCAAGAAGAATGACTATCCTAGACCATTCCCCCACACTGGACAAAGGGGAATCTTTGTCTATGGTACATCAACAATCTATCGAACCATTTTCATTACGAAAATGACTACTCGATCTCGACCATTTTCCGAACTGGAAAATGTCTGTCCATCAGAAATCTCAAACCACTTTCCGAACTAGAAAGGAATTGCTCATCCTGGACCATTTTTCGAACTGAAAAATGACTGTCCATAAATCAATAACACATCAGTTCTCCCTCCCAACCTAGGAGTAATCTCTTCCTTTTTCAATAAGGAAGTCATCTCCACGAGCCCCAACTTGCAAGCTTTTCATCTTGGAGAGAGGTTTTACCAAAATATATGCTACCTTCTCATCTGTGGAGAGATATTGGAGAACCACTTCTCTTTTATGGACTTCATCACGGAGAATGTAATGCTTGATCTCAATTTAGTTTGGTATGTTATGGAACAATGTTTTTCTCTGAAGGCTTCATGTAGCTCTGATCATTACAATAGATATCATTGTCGAATTCAACACTTTTGTTTCCTGCTAGCTCATGACATCTTGGCAAGGCTCAAATTGAAACATATCCAAATAGCACTTCTTCTATCATCATGAGAGTTTTCCATGGATTAACAATCCATCATCCCAGAATTCTGAGTAACTATTCTGATACATTGTCTATGTCATAGAAAGTTTTCACCATGCTTATGATGTATATGCGATACTCTGCATCAAGTTGTTTGAGTCCATACAAGGTCTTCTTATATCTGCATACATGGGTCTCTTTCTGGTATACCTCAAAAACTTGATATTTCTTTACATAAGCTTCTTCCTCAAATGATCTATTGGGAGAACAATATTTTACAACCAACTGATGTAAACTTCAATCCATGGATACTGCAAGAGATATAATAGCTCAGATATAGGTGTATCTGGTTTATGGGAATAAGTTGTTATCATAGTCTTATCCTCCTTCTTTAAATCTCGCAATGCTTCCATTCATAATCCTTTTTCACAATTTCTTACATATATTGTTCTTCATCATAACTTCCATTTATTCTGCTTGATTTCTTCTAGTGGGTTCAAACCAAGCTGGTAGTCTTGTGATTCTCGGTATAATAACTGGTTGTTCTGGATTTTCTTTCTCTCTTGGAGTCTTCATGTTATTCCTCATGTTCCTCTTTAGCTCTTGGGTCCATGGAGTTTTCTATAGATTCCATGACCTGAAGATTCCAACTTCTTCCTTTCATCATAGGATCATGGATGTAGATGGACAACGAAGGATACTTTAAGGCTTCTTTTTGAAGAAGACTTCTTCTAAATTCAAACTGAACACGTGCTGCTTTTCATGGCTGCTACTTTTATTAGGAACATGGATAGATACTTCATAATCCTCAATGGATCATATTATTTAGGATTATCTCCCTCCTAATCCTTGCTTCATGCATGAATGCATGCTCTTCTTTTGGAATTCTGTAATCAGTTCCCTCCATCTAAGAGACTCCATTATTGCATCTGCATCCTTATTGCCTTTTGCAAAGGGTCACAAGTATTTTTCTAATTTCCTCTTGATTGCTGACTTCTTTCTGTTTTGACTTCTTTTGGGTCTCTTCAAGTTTGATTTTGATTTCGGCTTATCTAGCAGTTGTTACTTATATAATAGCTTCCATAGGAATTGTTACCAAGGATTGTCAATGTACTTCATCTTCTCATGTGTATTGCTTGACTTGTAGTCATTGTGATCGAAATCCTTATCTTGTTGTTCTTCCATAGGTATTGTTTCACTTGAACATATTATCTTCTAAGAAATAGATATGCAAGATATGTACAGAAACTATGTAAACATGGTATGTACAAGAACTATGAAGAATATTATTACCTTGTTTTAGAAGAAAATTTTTGTTTTATCCTTATTGGCCTTCTTTTAGGGTTCCCTTTCTTCGACAATTGATGCTTCGTGTGTTTCGTTCCTTTTCTTTAACTTGGGACAATGATTCTTGTAGTGACCATATTTTCGACAGTTGAAGCATTGTATTTTTGACATATCTTTCTCTTGATTTGGTTTCTTCCTTGAGTCAAACTTCTTCTTATTCTTGAATTTCTTGAACTTTGTTGTGTATACTTGATCATCATTTTTTCTTTGGAATTTCTCTTTTGTGCTAATCCTTGATTCTTCTTGTGCACAACAAGTCCAAAGTTCTTCAAATGTGGGATACTCGTTCCTTGTGTTCATGCTTGCGACAAATGCATCCCATGTCTTGGGAAGACCATTGAGTACTATATTTACCAGTTCCTTCTCTGAAATTACTTCTTCAATAGCTTGTAGTTGATCTCTTAACTAAGATATTCTCACAAAGTATGATGTTATGTTGTCATCATCATTCATTTTCATGTCACAAAGATCATTCTTCATACTCATTACTTGTCCAATGTTTCTGACTGAGAAGAGGTTAGTTAGGGCATCGTACATATTCTTAGATGAGTCAATATGAGAGATATAGGGTATCAAGTGGTATTTTACAGAGTCCACTATGATACTCATGGCATTGATTCCATTTTCCATGAACTTCTCCATAATTGCAACATTATGAGGTTCCTTCTCTTTTCCTTCTTCAACCTGTGGTTCCACAATATTTCCTTTCACGATATCCAACACTTTATTTTTGGCAAGGATGAGGTCAATCCTTGTCTTCCATGTTCTGAAGTTAGAATCCCCTTCTAACTTGTTTTCTGACTTCATAGAGTAAGTCATGACTTCTTTGACTTGGTCAAACTTTGAATTTGACCAAAACATCAAACTTGGCATCTTATCCTGCTGAGAGTACCAGGATGTGCATTGGGTTAGGATGCACTAGGATATCCATAAATTAGGTCAATATCTTCACTTAAGGTGCCTCAACAAAAGGTTTATGATTTCTTTGTTGCAACAAAAGTTGACTGCAACTGCAACTGTAACTGAGCAAATCCTCCCAATCTATCTTCCAATGGTTAGATTGTCCGAAGATGGTGTGGGCCCATAACCTGTTATAAATAATAGGTGTGCTCGTTTAACCATAGACAATATAACAATATTTTCACCCAACCACAGGCTGAAGCCACCCCCGAGCACCTTAACCTTGACAGAGAATAATTACAGAAGAAAACCCTAGGCCTAATAGCCAATCAATGTAGCGTACCTCTCTCCAGAGCTAGCACACAAGGCAGAAAGTCCAAACCATAACCAATAAAAAGTCCAAGCCTAAACTTAGAATACAAGTTGCAGTAGCTACAGCTGCAGCTACTCTCCAGACTTGCGCACTTACTTAGTTTTTGTAGTGCACACTCTTACATTTCTGTAGTTGTGAGTTGTTTGTATCAAATGAGATTCGACATCCTGTATTTATACTACTTCTCCTTAGCTGTCTGGGCCGAATTCTCATTCTGGAGGCTAAAGATCAATATTAAATATTTCCTTTAGCCGACTTGTCTTCTAAGGTTATGTCCAAAGCTTTAGGGTTTCTTCTTGCTTCTCGGAATATTCTATTCTTGTTAGGGTTACACATGGACGTTAATACCTCCCGTAGCTACCATAATATCAACACTTCCCAATCAATCAAATACATATGTAAACACAACTATTCATCCCAAAATCAACTTAGTAGAATATATGGTTCTAACATAATTGGGAACAACTCAAAAAAGTCAACTTTAAGACAAATATGAGGTACAAAATGCAAGAGGAACAAGAAAAATCAACATAAGAAGTTAGAACAACCTAAAAAAAAATTCATGATGAAGTAAAAAGGAATTACATGAGAGAGAGTTACTAAGATTGGTTTTTAATTTCAAAGTTTAAAAACAATGATAAGCTAATCTTCATGTCGAGCTTGTTGAACACATAATACAATGCCACTTTGTATTATTTTTTATCATCTCATAATCCATTGTTGCATAAAAATGTACCTATAGTGGAAGCTACAAAGATTGAATACCATTTGATTTGATATACATGTGACAAAATAGAAGAAAATATAAGAACTCAATAAAAACTTAATTATAAACTACTTATGGGTCAAGCTCAATAATTGGCTTATGATGTGTTGTTTTTATTACTATATTGAGCTTCTCTTGGATTTGAGAATTCTTTATTCGCATATGATCCCTCCCCACTCTCACATGACTTTCATTTACCGATACTCAATTTAGTTATAAAACTATGCACATATACATCATAGTGGTAAAGAAGCAAAATTAAAATAAAAACATAAAGTATACAAACAAGATAATAAGAAAAAAATGTTTAATAAAATCATATCATACACATCCATGTATCAAATGTATTTTGCTTTCATATCTTCTACAAATGAAATATTGAAAATAAAATATGCTCTAAACCTAATTGAAATTGGAGTTTTTTAAGCTTACTCTGAACCTAATGGGGATTGAGTTTTTAAGCTTGAAAATCAACTGATGCAATTGATATGGGTGAATTCAATCTAAATGAAAAGTATTTTGAAATTGGCTCACATCAATTAGATGTGATTACAAATAGAAAAGTGTGACACCAACTTAATGAAAAGTATTTGGAAAATGTCTCATATCAATCATATATGATTACAAATAGAAAAATGTGACACCGACTTAAAAAATAATTGAATGCTTCAAGTATTCATGCTCTATATAATGACGATGATGATTATTATTAACGTCCACTAAGACCGAATTGGTCTATCGGATCTTAAGAGGGTAAGTGATTACTTGTGATTCTTTAGAATTTTGTTTGTGTGCTAAAAAAGCATTAAGAGAAGCTTTCCAAGATCGTCATACTTTTGTTGAGTTGAGAGGTCATGAAGGTTGGCAGTGTGACAAATGTTTTGAAAATGAGATCTAATATGGGTATAGGTTGGACAATCTAAGAGAAAGTGCTTTTCATCTTCAACCTTCTTAGTGTCACAAATATGACACACTCTTTCATCCCATGGCGTTTTAGGAATTGACCAACGCCTAGTTTCACTATGGAGCTCGTGAGAATTTGTTCTTATCTTAGCAATGCTTATTTTTTTCTTTACACTTGGAAAAA
>ML793545.1:288205-307602 GCA_009831015.1 Picea engelmannii
AGTTTTACATCTCTTTCTTCACTCCTTTTTTCTAATGTTTCTAACTCTATTTGGATTTTGGCATCTCTCTCTTCTCTCCTTTTTTCTATTGATTCCATATAATCGTAAAGGATCTCTAGGGTGATTTTGGGGGGTCTCCCCCTATTAGGTTGAGTTTTTGAAATAGGTGGTGGAGTGCTCCTATTGAAAAGAAGAGAGAAAACAAATATAACAATTATTGTTTTGGATTGACTTTGTCTCTCCAATTAACTTTTACTTATAAAACTTAAAATAAAAAATAAATAAAAAATATTTAAATCTCTTTAAGTTAATAGATTATAAATATATTTTAAATTAAAATTGAATCAAAGTAAAAAGTGACTCACATCATTTCACATGTCCAATTGCTCAATCGGTTGAAGAAGCCAAAAATAAAAACCAAAAAGAAGTATTATTATTCCCGTTTAATTATTATAGAAGATTTGTTAGTAGTATTATTTGTACTTAATTTCAATGTCTTTTTAAAAATAAATTTTGTTAATAGTATTATTCATACTTACTTTCAATGTCATTATGAAAAATATTGAAATGCATTAAAATGTGTGAAAATAATGTTTACACATTATTGTTATTTAAAAATGTGTCATACATATTTATATTTTTAATAAATTAAATAATAATAAATTTTTATAATAATAAAATCATTTAAAAATTTCTAAACATATTATTATATGTCGAAGGTAAGCTATTAATAACATGTTCAAGTTAGTAACAATTTAAAATTAAGTTAGACTATGGATTCGGACACCTTGTTGATTTTGTTAAAATTAATCACACTTTGTTGATTTTGTTAAAATTAATATTATTATAATCACAACTTGTTGATTTTATAATACAATTTGTTTTGATTAATGTTAGCTATAATCACAACGTGTTAATGTAAAGAAATTAAGTTTAGTCAATAACAAACTTTTATATTATATTAAAAATATATATTAAAATTTAATTTATAAATATATAAATATTTTAATTCAAATTTTATATGTATAATACTTATCTACTCTGCCTCTTCCACGGTCTAATTTTGATGGAATCACCTTCCTTATGAATGACACTGTAATATATTGAAGGGAGAGTGGTTGGATTATTATGTCTAGGTGTCATTCATTTAATTTTATTTTTTATCAATTTTATTTGTATGCCAGACCCTTATCATAGAAGATATAATATAAATATTTAGTACACTTATCCATATCGTTATTCAAATATTCTTAATTAACTTTTAATTTAATTAATTAAGAATTCCCATCTTGATGGTAAGCATTGACATTGGCTTTTACAAACCTTTATCATTATTCATTGGGGTTGGATATTCATTGGGAGTAAGTAAGGGAGGGAATATTCGTTTAAAAGTTCAAAGATTTTATTATTCAAGTTGAATTTGCTATATATTATTGGAAATCAAAATATATATTTTTAAATCAAGTTTAAAGTCTTTACATTTTTATACATTGCTTAGTTTTTAAGTTTTATATAGTTCGAGTGGGTCTAATGCTTAAGAACATGTGTTTCCTCTTAAGAGGTCAGAGGTTCAAATCCAAAGGGGGTAGGGTATGTATACCATCGTAGACTTTACCAGTCAAATCGCTTGGCGAAGGGGGGTCCCTTGTTCCACAAACAAGGGGTCCTCATACACCAATTTGGTGTGTTGGCTTGACTGTGACCTTAAAAATAGATTATTATTATTATTATTATATTCATATTTAGAATGTTTTATCATTATTTTGAAATATTTTAGTTTTTGATATTTTATATTTTTTTAATCAAGTGTAAAGTATTTATATTTTTAGATATTTACATTGCTTAGTTTTTAAGTTTTATATATTCATATTTAGAATGTTTTATCATTATTTTGAACGACTTAGTTTAAATGTTTTATGTTTTTTTTGGTGGTCACTATCACACGAATCTGGTAAATCAATTAATGGCGAAATCACAATTTTACATTTTACATTGTTTAAATCATGTTTTTGAATTTATAAATGGATTCAACACCCTCAAAAAACTCCTCGAGGGAACCCAAGACATATGTTTAGATTACGTCTTTTCTTATATATTTCACTTTCATTTTTGGTAGTTTAGTGTTTATACCCACTAATTAAAAATAAAATTATTATTAGCTATATTTTGATTAATGTATATGTAAATTAACAATGAATTTAAATCTAGTCAAAAAATTTGTTTTCTTTTGATTGGTATAATATGATATTTGTAAGGGGTGGTGGGTGTGGGGGATTGTCTTTGACATTGAGGGAAATCATGAAATAAGCTTTGAATGGGGCCCATGAAGAGTGTTAATAAGGCCAAAGCATTAGCACCTTATTAAGGGATGAAGCTCCTTGGTGTAAGGCGAATCAAGAGTCTAATTGTCATTAGGAACTCGACAATAATTATCAAATTGATGTGTAGTCTTCCTCAAATAGAATCCGATAAGGGTTATCCAATGAATATAGAAGGAAGTTGATAGCTTTGAATTAATAGAATATTATCATGTTTTAATGGAGCTATATCAACGAGTGGACCAACTATCCAATATGTCCTCTTGTCTAGGTGGTAGAGTATTGAGAACCAAAAATGGGGTTACCTCTTCCCCCAATTTCTTAACCCAGTAACCTTAGTCATTATCAAACAATGCATGCAAGCCAAGTGGCATACCAAGTAGTATGGTCGATTAAATTTTGGAAAGTGACATTCAAGGTTTTTTACCCTCACAATACATTCACACAAATGTTGTTTAATGTTTAAGTGGACTAATCAATTGTGAAGTGACATGGTTATTATTGCAAGTGGGATAATGGTGTTGTATGGTGAGTTTTATAGAATGTTTGATGGTGAGGTTTATTGGTTCCTCCTCTAGACTGTTCTAAATAGAGATGAGGCTAGTTGGTCTGGTTTGTTTTGAAACAAATTAATTTAGGTTATGTTTCATTTCCTTTGTGTTGAATTGCTTTCTCGATCTCAAATTTGGGTCCTTGGTGTCTAGGTCCTTGGTGTTTAGTGAATAAAGGGTTTGATTTAGTGGCTTGTTGGAATTGATTTTGACTTTGTGGCTTTGATCCTCTTGACCTCTCCAAATATCCTTAGGAATCCATCTTCTCTCTGCGTGGAAAATCAAAAGGTGAGTTTTTTTAATTACTATGGAAATTGTTCTGCCATTGATGGTATTTTTATTCTCTATCGAAATTGGTTTGGGGGGACACTGGAAAACATATATGGTAGTTGTTATGGTAGCCTATTTATAATGTGTCCTATCCAAATCGGAGGGGATAATCTATGTGATGTGTCAACTCATTTTTGACATGGAAGCTCACTCACATTTTGGGTGATGCCCATTATGTGTGAAAGTCTTATTGCAGACAATAATTCTTCAATTTTCTTTATGGAAAGTAGATTGCACTATCAAGGAAAAATATAAAAACAATGGATATGCATCCAGTATGGAAACTTCTCACAGTCAAAAGAGATAGATAAAATCTCCACAAGCTAAATGTATTATCCTTTGGAAAACATTTTCGACCTTGAATAGAAGTTCCAAATATGTTATTTCAAAGGCCTATCTATCTATTGAATTAGTTTTCGGGGAAGTTAAAAAAGATGAGACTATCTAGAAATATCATGAATATGTGAAAACAATGGGTATGGACATAATATTTTAGGTTATACCAAAGAAATAGGAGGAAACTAACACTAAACATACCTTTTCATAGTATCATATTTTAAATCTTATGGAAATTTTGTTTAATTTTGAACATTTTCTATGGAATTTACACTAGAAATATCTTTTTAGAATCCTCTATGAAGGATTGTTAGGCCCTTTTTAGTGGCATTTTCAATGGAATTTACACTAAAATTATATTTTTACAATCCTCTAAAAAGGATTGTTAGGCTTTTTTTAGTAGTTAATCAGAATTTATATTTTTTTTATTATTATACTTACCACTATAATTTCCACAACTTTGTTATGTAAAATATATTTATTTCTATTAAATAAATATAAAATTTATAATAAATATTATTATCTAATTGAAAATGATTAGAAGGATCTTAAATTCATTTTGCAACTCATATATATTCACCTTATTATTAAAGAGTTTTCCTTAATTCCAAACAAAGTTGCATACTCCTAAATCTCCAACTTCATGTAGAGTATTTTATCTTACTAACTCATTATTTGGGGAGATAAGAGGATATACATGGATGTAAATGTGGCAAGCATACTCAGATAAAACACTTAAATCATTGATGTTGTTGACCATAAATCCCTAGTACGAAATAGTATGCTACTAGGTGAATTCTTTTCCAAGTGTTGAGTTAAATCAATTTCTTATGTTAAAATTTTCACCTGTGTTTGGTCTAATGAACATCATTCATTTAATAGAAATTATACATTCTTTACTTCAGATTTTAGTGAATACTTTCACACCTTAGTCTTTCCTACTAACCCACTAGTTATTTTCACACAGATGGGATGAAAATGCCCAACCAACACTTTGTTCTTACTCATAGTTACAATTAATTTCTTACAATATTCTATAAAGGTAAAAAATAGTTAGAGGCACACAACAAATTATATATTTACACAACTCTCTTCATATTTTACAATCAACCAGACATATGAAGCAACAAATTTTATGACTTGAGTAGAATATCAATTCTTCATACAACCCAAAAATAAATTCCATATCATTAAGAAACTTATTATGGCATATGAAAATTACTGAAACACTTATCTAAGAATTAAAAGTAGATTGGAAATTGTTGACGGGTGAGCCTTTTTCCACCCAGCCATAGGTAGGATTGTCTTTTGTCTATCCTTGCATCTAGCCACCCCCTAGAAACAAGATGATGCCATGAAGAAAAAATCCCACTCAATAACAGAAGTATACAGATGAAGGATACTCTCCTTCATCAATGGAAATTAGCAATATTTATCTCCAATTCCGCCAATCAAGGGGGGCCTGCTCTTGACTCAAAGAGTCACAACCATTAGCTAGCACATCTATGCACCCATAATTTCGTAGCCCCATTTATCAACTTAATTCAGAGACTCGTGCTCTCCATTTCTAACTCAAAAAACAAAGAAATTCACCCCCCCATATTATGCTATGAACCAGGGGAAGTTTTCTCCTATTCTCCTCACCCAGATTTTCATTCTGCCCATTTCGTGGGTCAATTCTTCCCCAAATTCGGGGTCATCTCAGAATTATCCATATGGGTACTTTTATGCCCATGCTTATGAAGAAAGGAAGTTCTGTTACAGTCCCCCCATTCTTTATCATAATTGTGGGAAGCTAGTAGTTCAACTACCAACTTCCTTCATTAACTAAATTTATGGGAAAATGGGTAATCTGAGTTTTCTTAAATATTAAATTGGCAAGGAAAATTCCTCTCCATTTCCATCTCATGGCATCATTTTATGTGTCATTGCTTCACCCATCAACAATTTCTTTTCATTATCATTAAAATGCATTTTATAATTTTAAATTGTTCATCATGGTCCAAAATCTTAAACATACTAGCCATGACTCATGACAACATTTAGACATATATTTAAATTCTTGGGAAAATGAGGTGTTACCTTCCCCTCCCCCTTAAAGGAACACATTCCTTAGTGTTCTACCCGTCGATGTAAATACTATGTACATCAGTGAAAAAAAATGGGTATGTCTTTCTCATGGAATCCTCTAATTCCCAAGTGGCCTCATTCGCTCCAAAATGTTTCCATCACACCTTGAGCTATGTGATGGCTCGGTTACGAAGGAGGGTTTCTTTCCTATCTATTATGCATTGAGGCTTGGGTTGGAATTCTCCCTCGGGTTGCACCTAAATTACATACCAATCAATTACATGATTAGCGTAATGAACATATTTCTTAAGAAAATATACATGGAAAACATTGTGTGCTTTTACTATGGAGGTAAGGATAGCCTATAGGCTATCGGTCCCACTCTCTCAATAATTTCATATGGACCACAATAACATGGTTCCAACTTGGCACAAGTTCCTATTCTTAGGTTTGATCCAGAGTTACACATGTTCTCCCACTTTGAACTCCCTTTGAGTTATGTTCTTGTCTGCATAAATTTTCTTCCTATCTTGATCCACTTTCAAATTATGTTTTTTATTTTATATTTCTAGTTCCATTTCCTTTAACATGTCTGGTCCAAGAGTAATTTGGTCGACTGGATTATCCTAGTTGATTGGGATGTTTCACTTTCTATCATATAATGCCTCAAAAGGGCTCATCTATAATGAGTCTTGATAGCCATTGTTGTAGGTGAATTCTACTAAGGGTAAGTAGTCTTCTGACTTCCTGGGATGATGCATTGCATACATCCTCAACATTTCCTCTAATACCTGGTTCACTCTCTCTATTTTTCCATCAATTTGGGGATGGTAAGATATGATAAATGCTAATTGAGTCCCAAAATCTATGAACAAATCTTTCCAAAAATTTGAAGTTAACTTGTCATCTTGATCTGATATGATCGTCCTTGAAATGCCATGCAACTTGAAAATATCCTTCATAAAAATATTAGCAATATAGATTGCTTTGTAGGTATATTTCACTAGAATAAAGTGTGATGCCTTTCTCAATTTATACACAACCACCATGATTGAATTTTTTTTTTTTTCCATCCTTGGTAGTTAGGTGATAAAGTCCATTGAGATGAATTCTCATTTCCATTCCGTAATTGGAAAGGGATTCAACATCCCTGGTGGGTTATTGTGTTCTACTTTGACCTATTGACATTCCAAGCATTTGGAAATGTACTCAGGTATGTCCTTTTTCATTCGCAACCAATAATACAACTTTCTTATGGTTGTTATAATTTTCTGATATCCATGGTAACCAGAACATGGGATTCTATGGAGCTCATCCATTATGAGTCTCTTCAAGTCATCTAAACATGGAATGTATAGTCTTCCCTTGTAGGTCAATAATTGTTTCTCTAACAACTGGTATCCATTGTACTTTGTCCCATTTGGATCATGTTCCAAGTATGATTTTACATTCATGAAGTGTCCATCTTCTTCTTGTGCTTTTCTAATTATCTCCTTGATATCTAATTCACATGTTCTTATGGAAGCCGTGTGAATGATTTGCATACTTATGCTAATTGCATCTTCTACCCAGTTCTCCTTACATTTAATGTGTCATATTTCAAAATCAAATTCATTGATAAGATCCATTCATATAGCTTGTATAGCATTCAATTTGGGTTGGTCAAATTGTATGGAATATAAGGGGGATCCCTTCCTGCAACACTTCTTTACTCATAGTGTTGAAATCTGTCTCACAAATATGGGTTTCTGCACTCCCTATAAGGTTCTTTTCTTTCCGTCCTCATATTCACACTCTAGCATCTTATTATAACAGTATAGTTTGGATTTATGAGAAACCAACCAATACATTCCAATCAAAAAAACATATGACCCCAATGGAAGTATGTTTAGGACTGCTCGTGTGGGAATCCCATTCATATCAAATTCGCATGCTTTGATTGCTTCAATTACCTTCCTTTTCATTCATGTGGTTAGGTGTACCAACCATGACTTCTTATGTTTTTCCTTCTATAAGAAAACATGCTTCAACAATTTGTGGATAAATGTAACTCAAATCAGATCTAGGGTCAATTAAAATTGAAACATAGCAGTTGGGAAACTTACCTTCTATTTCCACCACTAAATCTTTGTGATCTACTTTCCAATTCTCAATTGCTACAAAGATTTGTGGGACGCTCCTGGCCACATCATTGTTTGTAGTGGATTCTTGGACATTTTATAACCTTATATTATTATGTTGTCTATGAATGAAATCCCTCAATATTTTCTCTTCTCCACACCCCCAACATCTTAGAGGCCCTTTCTTTAGGTCTTTACTCTTTTTTTTTGCAGGTCCATAAGTCTTATTCTCACTTTGGGTGGGAAAATTCTGGTGTTGTGCACTTTTGGTTGAAAAAATTAACTTGGTATTCATTCCAGAATGTTTAAATCTTGAGGATTTGAGTCCTTTACTCTTGAGTCCCATATTGTATTTTTTCTTCCACTACTTATTATGCTCCATCTTAGGATTGGAATGCTCATAGCAACACTTTTCCTTTCTTGTGTTGTCTTCAAGTGTTTTGGATTCATCAAATTCAATCCATTCTTGGAAATACTGTGGCATCCCACTGAGAAAACATTGAATATTCACTTTCTCATCCTTGATGTAAGGCACATAGGTCAAAAAATCAAGGAATTTGTCCACATAATTTTTCATAGTGACCTAGCCCAACTTGAGTTCATGTAACTCCTTTATCTTTTCATCATATTACCTCTCAAATAGGTACTTTTTATTGAATAATTCCTCAAATTGCATCCAATTAGCTTTCTATCAAGGATACCTATTACATTTTTAAGATCCTCCCTCCAAATGGAGGCTTTTCCATTCAGGTTAAATATGGCTACTTTGGTCTTCATGTTCTCAGAGTAGTCATGTACCATGAAGTATTTCTTTAGGCCCAATAACCATGCCTCTGCTTCTTCCCATTTTTTGTTTTCTCCATAGAAAGTAGGTGGCTTGGCCTTCTGAATTCTTCAAGTATGGAACTCTTTGAATTCTTCTTCATCTTCCTCCTTCGTTGGGACTCTGAACTGACCTCATCCTAGACAATTCCTCAAAAATATCTACCTTCTCACTAGGATATTTCATTAATGAAGCTATGTTGGATACATGTCTCTTGGAACCTTGTTGTGCCTTCTTTGAGGTACCTTTTCCTGTATTTTTGTTAGTTGGACCATGATTTTGAATTTATGGTGGGATTTGTGTCTTCTTAGATTGAGGCCTCTCAATCTCACTAGTTATTGGTCCATGTTGCATCTATTTTTGGATATCAGACAAGCTTTGCAACAATATTGCATTTAATTTTGTTTTATTTTATTGCTCTCTGATGAGATTTTCGTTGTCATCCTTAAATATTTGAAGCTCAACCATTAGGATCCTTGCAATTTCTTCTAAGTTTGGAGGATTTTCCACCATCCTCCTCTCATCTGATTCTTCTTATTTTTTATGGGAATTCTCTTCCATCCAAAGATAGGTTATGATTTCTCTTACTATTTTGACTTCTTATGTGCTGAAACAAACACCATTATCAGTTGATAATTCAAAATAACATTTTATAGATATCAAACATTTTCTGGGCAAGGTGTTCCTTGGCATACACAACCTATAAATGGAATTTTACTTCCCTAAAAGCATCACTCAACAATATTTATTAGAGTACAACCAACACTATAAATTTTTGCTCGATTTTAATTCAAGAAGCCAAAAGCATTATTTTTGTCATGTAACATTCAAGCAACCAAGAAAGGTAAAATTCGTCTTATCCCTTTTAATAATTTGTATAATCTCTTTTAAATTAAACTAGCTCTTTTATGGTTTATTGTTACCATCAAACTTCTTGAGTCCATACACCTCGAGTGTTGTAAGCATGCTATGATACCACTCTGTAACCTACTCACCCCTTAAGTTCTCTTAAATGTATGGGGTATTGAAAATGTAATGTTACCCCATTCAACATCACTAACAAAATGATCCGATACCAATATGTAACGTTCCCCCATTCAACAACACTAAAAAAATGCTATGATACCACTTTGTAACCTCCCCATATTACTGTTGAGTAGTTCCAGTCCAAACATCTAGTGGACAGATTCAACACTATAATGTTAATCTGTGCATAAACATGTGAGGTAATGTACACGATACAAAGCTTAATCGTGCCACACAATTTTTTCTCTTCAGACACTAGTTATAACAATGAAATTAACACATAATACAACTGCACAGAAATATTGTTGTGAGTGTAACCACTTTGAACACATGATTACTATTGCACACCCAACCATTCTGGCTCTGCACACAAATTCTATTCTCCTTGTTCACAGACTGTTTTCCCATGTGCACAATGATTCCAACCTCTTCGTGCAAATATTATTTACTTGCACACACAACAATTATAGCCTTGCCTTGGAAACTCATGACCATTATTACAAAGTTAACTAACATGAATACTTAATAATTGTTATACTTTGCATGTGTGAAAACAAACACTGAATAACAACATCACGCTTACATGTACAAACATCATTATACATAATAACAAAAGTTAATTATATGCAACGTCATATAAGAAGTAAACCCATACGAGACATAGCTAATTAATCACATAGTAATTTATACAAGAACATAAAGGAAACTTATCTTTTATAAAGATTCACCAACTGTGCGCAGATCTTAGACGTTCCTCTCAGCCATAGACTCTGTTGCTCATGATCATTCAACAACAATTCACCCCTGAGCTAGGGCTTAAACTCTATCAGGGAAAAAATATTCCTAATTCCAAGCTAAGGTTTGATAATCAAAATAATTGCTCAGTCCAAGGTGCCCAACTTCTACAACTAGCCTACAGTATCTCATTCCCCACATGCCTATCCCACCTCAGGAAGTGTGCCCCTTATCTTCTCAATAGTCTATCAGATTCCCCACTTCTCTTACAGGGCTTCAAAAACATGCCAGACAGGAATTCTGAGAGCCCTGTAACTAATGCCTAGTGCAACATGAGGGAACAATTCTTAGCAAATCTCTCACCTGGAGAGAATTCTCATGAGCTTGACAACCCGCCTCTTCGACAACAAAGACTCTGGTTACTATATGGAAACCACTTTCGAATATTTTCTCTGTAGATAAGGTAATGATCATCCCCCCATTCAAATGGTCCAACCCTTGAATAAAATGAGTGAAAATATCCCAAAATACACTAAGGTTCAACCATATATTTACATGGTTATAACTAGACACTTGTCACCTTCAAAATTAGCTTTAGCCACTTGATGAATCGTTCCCATCCCTTGGGAACTTAGGATAAATAAAAATGCATAAATTATACTTTTCACAAGTATTAATAAAATATTCCCTTGGACTTAAGCCCCCTTTTCCCTTTTCGGTGGAATTTAGCCCCTCGCCTCTTTTTGTCTAATTGTTCTCTGCATAGCGATGTGATTTTATTAATAATTTGAGTGTGATTACATTTTACATGGATAGGTGCACTAAAAATTTTGCATCTCGGCTCACCAGCCCAATAACCACACATGCTCTCCAACCTCTCTCTCTCTCTCTCTCTCTCTCTCTCTCTCTCTCTCACACACACACACACACACACACACAAGGATAGGTGCAGTGAAATTTTTGCATCCCATCTCACCAACCCAATAACCACACAGGCTCTCCAACCTCTCTCTCTCTCTCTCTCACACACACACACACACACACACACAAATCGGTATGATGCACATTTCTAGGTAATCCTCTCTCACTTACTCAGGTGTTCACAACACTATGGAATGTGCACACCCTAACCTTGATGCGCAATCCATGTGCACTTACTCAGGTGCATGCAACACTATGGAATGTGCACACTCTTTCTTTCGAAAACAATCCTTGCACACTACTAAGGTGCATGCAAAATTGAACCAAAACTTGGTGCCAATGGATCACCGACCTATATGTACATTTACATTTTCATTTACAATTGGGGTTCATATTAAGGGTATTACATTCCCTTCCCCCTTATCTATGCATTTTACTTAGTGCATTATATACACATATACCTACAAAAACTTCAAAAGTCTTCAAAACTATGTGGGTACTCTACCCGCATAGCATCCTCACGCTCCCAAGTTGCATCCTCAAAACCGTATTAGGTCCATTGGACCTCTACTATCCGAGTGGATTGATTCCAGAGTTGTTTGATTTTTTGGTTCAATATGAAAACCGGTCGCACTCGAAAATTGCCTTCTGACTCCACTTGAATCACATTCCAATCAATGACATGATTAACATCAGGCAAATACTTTTTGAGAAAATATACATGGAAAACATTATGAATACACAAGGATGCAGGTAGTGCAAGCATATATGCGACATGACCAATCCTCTATAGGATTTCAAATGGCCCACGGTAGTGTGATGTCATCTTAGAACAATTTCCAAACTTTAGGGAACTACGTCTTACTTTTACTTTCAAGAACAAATGGTCACCCACTTTAAAATCTCTATGGGTTCCACCTTCATCTGCATAGCTTTTCTTCCTATCTTGGGAAGACTTTAAATTATAACTTCTCTTCACCATCTTCTCTCCCATTTCCCGAAGTAAATTTGGTCCAACCACTGCGTGATCTACTGGGTTGTCCCAACTCACTGATGTGTTGCGCTTTCTACCATAAAGTGCTTCAAATGGGATCATATTTAAATATGCTTGATACCCGTTGTTGTAAAAAAACTCTACCAATTGTAGGTAGTCTTACCATTGTGATGGCTTATCCATCACATACATCTTGGGCATATATTCAATCATCTGATATACTCTCTTTGTTCGTCCATCTGACTCTGGGTGATATGTTGTGATAAAGTTCAGATTTGTCCCAAATCCTTTGAATAACACTTTCCAAAAATTTGATGTGAACTTGGGATCTTTGTCAAACACAATTGTCTTAAGTATACCATTTATCCTAGAAATTTCTCTAATGTATATATCAACAATATTGGGTACCTTGTGAGTTGACTTCACTAGAATAAAATGGGCAACTTTAGTAAGATTATCAACCACTACCATAATAGAATCATGTTGCTTAGCAGTCCTAGGCAACCTAGTAATGAAATTCATGGTTACAACTTCCCATTTCCACTTAGGAATGGGAAAAGGCAGTAGCAAACCAACTGGGTGTCTGTGCTCAACCTTGACCCTTTTGCATTCAAGGCATCTAGCAATAAAATCAATGACCTCCTTTTTCATGTTTGGCCAATAGTATTTCTTTTTTACCGTTGTAATTGTCTTTTGGTAGCCTGGGTGTCCATCATAAGGAACTTTATGCATTTGTGGCAATAACGTATTTTTAAACTCCTGAGAATTTGGCACATAAAATATGCACCTATACATGAGGATTCCATCCTATTTTAGCTCATAAACTTCAAATTCTTTTTGCAATTTACCTTGATATATATTTTCCTGTATGTCCACATAGTTCTTATATGATTTGGAAACCACAAAAATTCTGTCACTCAAATCTAATTTGTACATGCTAATGGCTATAGCATGCATCTCATGCACCCTCCTACTAAGTGTGCCAACCACCTTGTTCTCTTTACCTTTGATATGTTTGATATCAAAGTCATACTCACTGAGGAATTCCAACCATCTTCTTTTTTTGGCATTTCAGACCATTGTGGTATGTCCTCAACTCAAATGCTTTTCCCATGAGTTAGTGCCTCCACATGTTCAAGGCATGCATTATGTCTACCAATTCCAAATCATGAGTAGCATAGTTCCTTTCATGCTCTTTTAATTTACTTTATTCGTAGCACACCACATTCCCATTCTGACTAAGGACTCCATTGAGCCCTTCCTTGCATCCATCTGTGCACACAATGAAGTATTCATTAGGATCAATGATTCTCAAAATTGGTGCAATTTTCAAAAAGCACTTGAAGTGTTGAAAACTCCTTACACAATCCAGATTCCATTCAAATCACACACCTTTCTTTTTCAAGGATGTAATTGGGTATGCAATATTTGAGAAGAGATCCAGAAGGATCTAGGAACTCTTACATAAGTCCAAGAGGATTCAGAACGCTCACAGAGGTCCAAAAGGGATCATAAATGCTCAAACTTTGATCGTCTTAAATTCTCTTGAAAATGGTGTCATGCTGTATCTCTCATCGCAATCTTTCCAATGATGAAAAAATCATCTCAAACAGAGTCTTCATACAAACAGTATGGTTGGTCAAAGTTCAGGTCAACCAAGGAAAAATTCAACCCTTAAGTGACATGTGGCAGGCTCAGAGAGAGACATGTGGCAGGCTCATAGGTTGACAAGTGGTAGCTCTAGATGTTGACAAGTGGCAGCTCCAAGTACTAACAAGTGGTAGGTGACATGGCTCCATATGGAACAAGTGATCTAATCATGAGTTGACATGTGGCAATGATAAGCCAATGAGAGGATGCCACATGGAAGCCTCCCATTGGCCATTATGGTTAAAGCATATTAAAACTTTATGGAGTCGATGGGGGTCAAAACCGTAACCTCCATAAACCTTACCTAAAGCCTCCATTACCATCACACCATCACATGTGACTTAACATGTATATTGCATTATATTTATTTGAATTTGTTGTATTGTATTATTGGATGGGAAAAGGGTATTGATCACATGTATATCCAATGTAATCATACCCAATATTTGCAAAGGGGATAACCATATACATATAACTGTTGAAATATATAACTAATATATTGTTAAACACCATAAAATGTGGCATGGCCGACAGGGTTTGACCCCACGACCTGCCACATAATATGCCAACAACTCTACCATTGCGCCAAGGGTGTGAGTTGTTATTGCATATAGGGAAAATTATATTTAAAGTTAAACAAATTGTTGTGGGAATAAAGGAGGGTTTGTGGGGTTTGACCCCTTGACCTCTCCTATATAAAGAACCCAACTTACCATTGCACCACACAACATACTATGTGCAAAGAACTCTGCTCATAATCTTCTAAAGTCAAGTTTATAGTCTTTTGGGATATATAGGGTATTTATAGTCATTGGAATTGGTTTTCCGAGATGGAGCCGATGGTGACAATTTTTACTACTCATTTGTAAGTCAGAACTCTGCAAAATTGGGATCTTTGAGCTCTAATAGAGTCATTGGGCACTTGTAAGATAAGTATATGTTGGAGAAATTTTTGTTTTTGACACACTAGTTCAGTGGGAGTTAATTGAATAGTTCTATTTAGACTTTCTATTTTTACCATCACTATTATGCATGCCTGCATTCCTAAAGAAAGTTAACTGCTTGATTTCTTTTCTTAATTATGGAATGCTTTGCCCTATATATGAGTGTATTTCACTCATTCATTGTATCATATTGATCATGTTCTATGTATAAATCATCAACTCATTGGAGTAGTGTGAATATATTTTCTCATTCTTCCATATTGAATCTCTCTTCCTTTTCTTGATAAGATTTTTTTGTGCATTCTTTAACTAGATCTCTTGTGCAGGTTTTCAGGAAAAACTAACATGGTATCAGAGCTATGCTGCTTGGAGCAAGCCAGACAAGCCAAAGAATAAGGAAAATTAGGGTTTAGGCGAGCTAAATCTGTGGTTGTAACTTTCAACAATTATTCCTCTCAAAATATTACGTTTTTGAGGAAACAGCCCATATGGAAAGTAAATCGGCCCATTTTGGAAGTGGGTTTTCAACCGTTTGGCGAGAGTCTTTACCGTTTGCTCAGAAAGTGAGCTGCAAGATAGCCTCCTGAAACTGATACGAATCCGTGGCCGTACCTTTCCACATTCATTGCTCCCAAAATATTATGTTTTGGAGGAAACGGTCTAATTTGAAAGTAAATTGGCCCATTTTGGAAGTGGGTTTTCAACCGTTCGGCGAGATTCCTCACCGTTTGCTCAGAACGTAAGTCGCAAGATCATCTCCTGAAACTGATATGAATTTTTAATTTCTTAATTTTTTCACTTGCAAATTGAGAGTAAATTTTTAGGGGTTCTTGGAATCAGTGGGAGAGATGGATATGACAACTATTATACAGTAAAACTTGGTGGTAATCCTCACACCATACGATTATTTTGATTGGAAGCCCAAGGCAGAATTCCAACTCAGAAGGAAAGGATTGTATAATTTGACGATGGCGATAGAAACATAACCTACATCAACGATTGAGAAGATGAGATGGGCAAACCGTAAGGATGAGGCCATAGGAATACTTCTTGAGTTAATCTCCATTGATTTGTGGTTTCATGTTGCTGCATGCAAGACTCCAAATGAGATGTGGATCACCTTGGAAGGACTCTTTGGAAAGCAGGATGAGATGCGAGGTCATATGCTTGAGGTAGAGTTGAATACCTTAGACCCTACAAGTTTTGATAATATACAAGATTTTTTTACTAAATTTAAATCTTTGCTATTAAGCTTGGGTGAATGTGGTATTGATAAGTCTACACAAGAGAAACAACTTATTCTAACAATCTCGGCCAAGCTAGGACCCAGAATACATTGTATATGTCTCCAATTTCCATTTTGGCAGATGTTTTTTTGGAACAAATTGGAAAATGCCTACGTTGGCTCAGTTCATTGAGTCTCTTACACAAGAGCAGACAAAACTCATACATATGGGCCTCATGAAATATCCCAAAGCACATGCACTCACCATGCAGGATGGAAAAGGGGCATTCAAACAGAATAGGAAGGAGGGATATTCCAAATCCTTTAATGATTCTTCAGGTTCCAAAGACTCTTCAGATTCCAAGAAGACTAGTTCTATTTAGACTTTCTATTTTTACCATCACTATTATGCATGCATACATTCCTAAGGAAAGTTAACTGCTTGATTGCTTTTCTTAACTATGGAATTCTTTGCCCTATATATGAGTGTATTTCATTCATTCATTGTATCATATTGATCATGATCTATGTATCAATCATCAGCTCATTGGAGTAGTGTAAATATATTTTCTCATTCTTCCATATTGAATCTCTCTTCCTTTTCTTGATAAGCTTTGTTTGTGCATGCTTTAACTAGATCTCTTGTGCAGGCTTTCATGAAACACTGACAGTATATAGTATTTATAGTCATTGGATTCAGTTTTTCGAGAGATTTGACATTTGTAATTGCAATTTAAGCAATTGTGGTAAAAGTCATTGTATTGTTTTTCATGCCAAGGGGAGTTTGAGGCACTGTACGAAGAATATATCCAACTTATACTCATTTTTATGAGTTTTTCAAGAGGAATGCAAGGGTGATGTCGTTTTCTTTCTTAGAGAAACATATTTGAAGGGCTTCTTCAACTCTTGTATTGTAAATTCCTTTTATTGTCCTTTAAGCATTTGAGCATTAATAAAGCAGTCTCCTAATTTCTTTCATGTTGATTCTGCATTTTTTTATGTGAGATGGATTATGCAAGTTATGATCATCAGTTGAAGTGTTTGGTTCATTAAGATAAATCACTTCCACGCTATGAGCACTATCAATAAAATATTATTGGAATAAGAAAGTGGTATTGAACTTAGTGATATTTCAAATCAAGTGTTGTATGGGTTCTATCCATTTTCGGATCAAGTGGTATCAAAGGAATTTTTATAGGTGAATGCTTACAAGGGATAAACACAAGCGTGGTGAAGGAAAACTTGAGGTGTATAATCCTGAAATTGGTTCAAGGAGTTTCACTCGAAGAGAAGATATGGCTTCACCAAGGAAAATAGGTCCTTATGAATCTGAAGATGATTTCTTCAATGACTTTAATCAGATGAAGGAAATGGTGGAAGATCTCTACAGTGAGAGAGGATTATGAAAAGGAGAATGTTCTGGATAAGTTAAGAAAGAAGATAATATTCCTCCTTCTCCACATCCTTCTTCATATCTGTCCACACCTTCACCTCCTTCATCTCCTTCCACTTCTCTGAACTCATCTCCTTGTAAGAAATTTCTTCAAAGAATCCATTGTTAAAGTTGGATGTCAAGTTTGACTTACCCATGTATAATGGAGAGCCTAACACAGAGAAGCTAGACAATTGGATTTGAAAAATGGAAGTTTACTGTCATGTTCAATAGATTGATGAAGATGAGGTAAAGATTCAATTGGCCTCTCTTCGCCTTTAAGGAACAATAGAGGTTTGGTGGGAAGGTAAACTTCAAGAACGTATCCAAAACAACGGTAAGATTCTCTCTTCTTGGTTAGAATTCAAAGTTGCATTAAGGAAACAATTTTATCTTTTGGAATATAGAAAAAAGCAATTATGCAATGGAAATATCCAAGTCAAGGAAAAGGACAGAGTGTGCAGGATTTTACTAAGGAGTTTAGGAAGAAAGAATTGTCTTTAAATATTTCATTACATTCTACACAAACCCTTCTAAAATACATTGGCACTTTGCATAGTTACATTCGTCATACTCTACTTTTGTTAAATCCCACTAATTTTGATGAAGTATGTGTTCAAGTTGTGCACCTTGAGTCCAGAGGGAATGATGCTAAAGATGGTCCCTCCAAGGAGTTTTCTCAACAAAAGGGAAGTAAGAATAAGAGAAAAGAGAAATGGGTGGCTTCAATAAAGAAGGAAGAAGCAAAGCCCACATGTACTCATTTCAAGAAAAGAGGACATGATGAAGATCATTATTGGAAGTTGCATCCTCAATTAAGGGTTAAAACATATGGAGGCAAAGGAAATAAAAAGTATGCTTTCATAGTCCAATAAGATTTGGGATTTGATTTAGATGATGAGACACACATCACAACTGTAGGTGTTGTGAATGTAAGAAAGAATGTGTCTATAATGTTTGCAAAAGCAAGTGAAGGATATGATTTGGAATGTTAGAATGAAATAGTCAAGTTATCTCCTAGTCATGAAGTGTTTCAGAACTCTCCAAAGTTTCCACATGAATGTCACTTTCATACAATGTTTCCGAAGATGATAAGTGATAGGGATTTTTTCTAGGAAGAGAAGGAATGTTGTTAATTCATTGTCAGTAGCATCTATATGTTCGATACTATTTTTGATATGTTGTGCATGGGAAGTAGTGAAAAATATGAATGTAGATAGATGTGGAGGTCTGAGAATGATTGATTATGTTAGCAACATTATTTCATCCTTCATCCTTGTTATTCAGTTGATTGTAATGAACCAAGTGGTAAGAGCATGGGAAAGAGATACAGGTTAAGTGGGGAGGCATTTCCCTCACTTAATGTCTGACTAAAAACCTTTTGGTGGTCCAAAATCTTCCCAGTGGTGAGGAACGATCCAGGAGGATCCAAGAATGCTCATAGAGGTCTAGAAGGATCCATAACGCTCACAGAGGTCCATAAGGGATCGTAAATTCTCAAAATTTATCGTCTCAAATGCTCTTGAAAATGACGTCATTTCGTATCTCTCGACATAATATTTCCAACGATGCAAAAATCATCTCAAAATGAGTTCGTATGCAAACTTTATGGTTGGTCAAAGTTCAAGTCAACCATGGAATAAGTCAACCCTGAAGAGACACATGACAGGCTCAGAGAGAGAGACATGGCAGGCTCATAGGTTGACAAGTGGAATCTCTAAATGTTGACAAGTGGCATATCCAAGTACTGACAAGTGGTAGGTGACATGGATCCATATGGAAAAGATGGTCCAATCATAATTTGAAATGTGGAAATGATAAGCCAATGAGAGGTTTCCATGTGGCAACCTCCCATTGTCCATTATGGTTAAAGTGTGTTGGCAAATGTTTAACAGGCAGCATATGCTTGTCATTGATGGAAA
>ML793545.1:326523-372212 GCA_009831015.1 Picea engelmannii
TGATATTTCAGATCAAGTGTTGTATGGGTTCGATCCATTTTCAGATAAAGAATCCCTCATTGAATATTTTGTAGTAACCTACAAGTCACATAAAATATCTCACCTCTATGACATTCCTTAGTCTTTTCCATCCTTTAATGGATTTTTTCTTCTTTGGATCCACTATTATTCCTTCTTTCAAAATGATATGTCCCAAGTAATGGATCTGACTTTGGTAAAAGGATAACTTGCTCAAATTTGCATAAAGTTTATGCTCCCTCGATATTTGTATCACCATCATCAAGTGTTTCTCATGCTCGTCTTTAGATTTGGAGTGAATAAGGATGTCATACGAAAACACAATGATAAAATTATCTAAGTATTCTCTGAAAATACCATTCATTAAACACATGAAGACAAATGGTGCATTTGACAACCCAAATGGCACTACTGTAAACACATAATGGCCATACCTCGTCCTGAAAGACGTTTATTTTATGTCTTCTTCTTTAATTCTCACTTGGTGATATCCAGATTTGAGATCAACCTTTGAAAATATCTGTGTGCCCCTCATTTGGTCAAAGAGGTCATCTATATTTGTCAAAGGATACTTGTTCTTTATTGTTACTTTGTTCAACTACTTGAAGTCAATACAAAGACTCAACATACCATCCTTCTTAAAAAAAAAAATACCGGGGCACCCAAAGGTGACACACTCTTCAACTTGCATTTTCAATTCCTTCAACTATGGTGTACTCATCCTATAAGGAGTCTTGGATATGGGGGATTCTCCAAGCATCAAATTTATAAAGAAATCAATATCTCTTTCTGTTGGCAACCCCGATATTTCTTTAAAGACATATGAAAATTATTTTAGTACTTATCAGTCTTCAACATTTGGCACTTTATCTTTAGGTGCCTCCTCCATGTGCACTGCAAATACTTGACATCCTTTCCTGTAGATTTTCTTCAATGGAAAGGCTGAAACTTCTCTAATAGTTACATCTCTTTGAATTCCTTGAATTGCTCTTAAGTTTCCTTCCTTGTCGAAGCAAGTAAATTCCTTATTGTAACAGTCTAGAACAACATGATGTTGGTCCAACCAATCCATACCAATGAGGTAATCATAAGATCCCAAAGGTATGATATTCAAATTGGATTTTGTTCTCATCCCATTCATATACATTGGACATGAACTAACCATCTCATTAATTTTCCTTTTTGCTCCTATAGATAACTGCACCAACCAAGGTTTTCCAAGCTTTCTTCTTGGAAATTGGAATATTTCCACCATCTTAGGATCTAGATAACTATGAATAGATCCAGAATGAATTAAAATAGCAATGGGTTGGTCATTAATCTTACCTTCCACTTCAATCATGTGTGACTGAAATTCAATTTTCTTTTTATCCAGGGCTACATATATCCTTGGTACAGTTATGTCTATGTCTTAAATTGTCGTAGGTTGCTGTACAATGTGAACACTCCTCACTTTTTCACCTCTGTGAGGGTAATATATGTACATGTGGTCTCCCCCAAAACCCCAACATTGAATAGGTGGTTTCCTTGGCCTTTGCCCCATTGTCTCAATCATTTTGGTCTCCTTGGGAGTTGGCTTTCCTTGAGAAGTATTTTTTAAAAATTGTGGCTTAGTCCCCTTTTTCCTCTGTTCCATCTTGCTTTTATTATTGTCTTCCCAAGCCTTTTGGAAATTCAATCTTCCCCTTTGTTGATCATAGATACATTTAGCTCACCTTATGGTTTCCTCCAATGTATTTGGGTCATCATATTGTATATTTCCACAAATAAATGATGGCGACCCACTCAGGTACCTCTAAATTTTAACTTGCTCATCCTTGATGAATGTAACATATTTCAACAACTCTAAGAATATTATTTCATACTCAATGATTGTCATACTCCAAAGATTGAGTTCAAAGAAATCCTTCATTTTTCGTATCATAGTATCTCTTGGTTAAGTATTTATTTTGAAAATGTATTTTAAAATCCCTCCAAGAAACCTTCTTCTCATCAATTCGTTGCACTTGCACGATATAATCCCACCACATTGATGATTTTCCCTTTAGCTGATAGATGGAAACTATCTCTTCCGCCTGTACAGAGTAATTATGCAGCTGTAAGTACTTCCTCATGCCTAGTTGTAAGGTCTTTTCATTTTCATCCTTCTTGTGCTCACTATCAAAGGTAGGAGGCTTGATCTTATTCATTTTCCCTTGTAGCGCATCCACCCTGGTCCTTATCTTATTCTTTTTGACAGGAGATGGACTTAAGATACTACGTGTTTTTCTAAATGAATGTTTTGGTGAGTGATGGTGATGCCTGTCAACACTTATTTTTTTTATTCTCTCATCATGAGACCTACGATTTCTTGAATTGATTGACTTCATCTCATTATCCATTTTATTTTCAATTCTTTCCAATATTTTCATCAATGTGATATTAAATCCATCTTGTTGCTCCTTGGTTTTCATAAGCCTCTCATTATCATCTTTATAACTTTGGACATATTTTTGTAGTCCCTTTATGGTTTCTACCAATTTTATGTGCTCCTCCTTGGATTCTTTACTATCAATACCCATACCATTATACAAACCCCCGAATTCATCATCATGTCTGTAAGTTCTTTGCACATCTTCCATGCTTTTGAATCTCTATGTTGATTTTTTCATGATCTATTCGTTGTTAATTCTGCAAAATGTGTAGGCAATAAGATTTGTTAGATGAATTATTGTGACAACTTCATGAAAACTCTACACAATTTTGTCAGAATCCTTTCTTCTGATTTCTTGGATGATTTTAACATCTAAATTCAAAACAAATTGGTTAATAATTTTACTTCTCTGTCCAAAAATTTCCAATCGACTACTCCCTTGCGTAATTTTGAGTCTTGCACAATAAATTATGGTCATTTGGAATTCACCCAAATATCGTTTTACTCTTTCTTTCTTCTTTCTAAATCTCATGCATGAACTGGTATTCAAAACATACCTTTTATAACCCTAAATTTCTCTACACATGCATACCTGACATTTGATCCTCTTACTTGCATCTTTTTCCAAGCCATCACTGAGTTGCTCTTCTTAAAAACTCATTTTTTGAGGATGTACGCGCCCTGCACTAATACTTCCCATGTACATACACTTGCTCCACCACTATAGCTCACGTACGTACGCATGTTGCACCACCACAACCCACGTATATTTGCAATAGTTGCAAAAAATAAAAAGTTGCAAGGAATTCATTGAGATTACGGGCTATTGGGTAGTTTCCCAACTAATACACCGCCTATAGGTCATCACCCAACCAAATAACCATCCTTTTGTCATATAAAAGGAGGTGTTTGGGTCTCATTCCACATCTAGACATAAGAACAGTGAAACTATGCCCGTTTCACATCCCCTCCTTGCCCCAAGCATTTGCAGCCCTTTTGTGAGAATTGCCTCAGAATTCCCCAATTTGCCTTCCTTCCTCCATCATAAACCCATCATTCTTCCCAAGAAGAAGGTTGAGAGGAGAAGCCATACAGAGGTGCACTTATATCTTGGTGAAGAGGATCTTGGACCGGGTTCGTGGAGCAGTAGCAGGATTTGGTTGTAAGTGATCATTGTATTATCAATAAAAGAAG
The DNA here is from genome assembly GCA_009831015.1 of Picea engelmannii. Lineage (NCBI taxonomy): Eukaryota > Viridiplantae > Streptophyta > Pinopsida > Pinales > Pinaceae > Picea > Picea engelmannii. The sequence continues at coordinate 330,149 of ML793545.1, forward strand.
TACTTTTCCTGCCCCAAATCATGATGTGTCGAATGTTTCCATTTGATTTATGTTTTTATTCTAACATATAACCCTTGATTTATATATGAATTGCATGCTTGTAGTTTTTTGTTTATCTGTCTTTGAATGTAGGCCAACCTTGGGAGGAGGTTTGCAGTCAATGAAGCTATCAAGCGCGAGAGGATCATCACCGGGCGTAGAGTAGAGGTACAATTACATGATCCTTCTCATTTTTATTTTCATGTATGAGTCTAGGATATATTTGGGGTAGTTAGAGAAGTATGAGACTTTTAAATGGTTATTGATCTACCTACATTGTAAACCTTGGTGTAGCCATAGGGGGGGGTTTTCCCATTAGGAGAAGTGGTGACCATACTGGGGAAGCCTCTAGGGTTTTAGGGGATTTTTTTGGGTGGAGTTTTTGTTGAGTCTGTTGAGTCTTTTAAGGGATTCTGGTCACATGTTGGTGCCATACTAATTCTCCCTACCCTGTCAGAAAATATTTTTTATTTATTTTTTCAAGAAGTACAGAGGTGTACGTGTCTTGTTGTGGGTCAGCACGCATACATACGCACCCTACTTTATAGACAACCTACGCACATACACATGTTGCTTAAGCATTAGTAGCGTACCTGGTTCAAGGGACTGTTTTTAAGAAGAGGCAGTCAACCTCTTCCTTGATTGAGGTTTTTACTTCTTAGGGTCTCTTGATAGAGTTCAGTGCCTCTGTTTTTACAGTCAAAGCTTGGGTTAGATGTCAGTTTGCTTGTCTTTTTGAAGATTTCTTGTGTTTACTTCAGAAAGGGTTTTAGGCGAGTCTTTGAGTTGTTCATCAACCTGTTTGGTGTATTTAGTTACTCCTTGCGATCCGCAGTGGGCTAGAGGTCAGTTTCAGTCTTTTCTTGTATTTTCATTTATTCCCTTTCGTTTTCTTTAAAGAAAAGAAGAAAAATATTTATTTCAATTTTTTCTTGTTTGCAACATTTTCAAATAAAAAAAAGATTTCCCTTTCTTAGTTTGGTAAAGTAGTTGGAGTTAGTTATCTTACTTGGAAAAAGAGTTCATTTTTTAAGTTCTTTCTTGATTTCTTAGAACATTAAGTAGCTCGTAGTCGAGTGAAATTTCATTTTAGGTCTTCCTTTTAAAGATCTTGAAAAAATTTAGTTATGAAAAGTTGGTTTAAAGAATTAGTTGAAAATATTTATTGTTAACTAGAAGAATTTTTTCTTTCAGTTTCATTTATTCCTCCTCTTTTCATCTCTCATACACATCACTAGTTTCATTTCCATATCCTTTGAGTTAAAAAAATCCATTCAAAATGAACACTAAATTAAAATGAAATAGACTTTTATGTTTGTAGGGTCAATCAACTAGTTTAGGGTAGAGCCTTGAATTAGGTTGGAGAAGAAACTCTTCAAGGCTTATAAACAAACATTGGAGTCAGAGCTAGGGAGTGTAAAAATTCCAGTGACATGAAATTTATCTAGGACCCCCCTCTAACATAGGGGCTAAACACGAGGTCACATGAGGAAAGACAGCGGAGATAACCCCTCCAAAGCTGGACCAAATGTAGTGGGGAACGCATATTGAAGATCTGTCGTGGGACACTATCGCTTACATTTTCCTACGGAGCTTCGTGGACCTTGAATCTGTTCGAGATCCTTAGTTGCCTTCCAGACCACTTTTTTTCGATACCCTGGGTTGGTTTCAGACTTGTTATCCTGCTCATTGCGGTCCACTCAATTGTCGACTATACCCACCTAGTGACTGTTTACGAGATGGAAACCTAGTGTCCTTTATTATAGCAACTTACACAGGTGACTACAGGGGTATATCGTGGTACCTAGGGCAGATGTCGGGCCACACTTTGCAGAGTATACCCAGAGGGTGCTTCCGTGTTCGAGTTTCACTTGCACCGGTAATTTTATTTAGTGTTGGCTAGCGTAACTGTTCTTCCAACTAGATAGTGGTTTGCTTGGTTTATCCTGTAGGAACGTTTCTAGTGTTTTCTTGGTTTTAAACATTAGTTAAAGCCTTACTGTGTCATTGATATTTTCAAAAAGTAGAAGATCAAGAGCTCCATCGGTTGCGAAGGCTTTAGGGCTTGCCGCCGATTGCATTAGAGCCACCACCACCACCGTTACGATGGAGACTTGACCAACAAGGGTCATACAAAGTGACCGGGCCACAGGAGACTGTGACCGAGCCTTCTCCGAGAGGAGATTAATTGAATCTGGAAGAACCTACTGTGTCTGACCTTGGATCAGAATCTCTCAGGTTGTTTAACCCTTCGATCACTAACTTGTCAGCACCAATCTTGGTACAATTTGTCCCTCTGAGGATAACACCTTACGAGTGTCAGATAGTCTTACAAGAAACTATGGAACAAAATACTGCTACTTCATCCAGGAGTCCCAATACTCCCTTAATGACTGTCACCATAGGGGATATTCCGCCTCCTACCCACCTTCGCCAGTCTGGACTACAGTGGTCTTGACCCCCTCTACTTTGGGTAGTCGCCTGATGCCATATTCGACAGTGACCACTTCTTCATTCACACAGAGTGCGACATGCCCTCCATTTTTATATGGGATGCTCGGCTTTGATACAAACTATGTGCTTACCTACTCCACCCTATACACCATGGGTATGGGGCCAGGGATCTCAAACGCTCCCTTGTAAGGGTCCATTGGGGGCACCTCAGCCTCCTATAACTCTATCCCTTATGGTGGAGGTCATATACATCCTCCATCCCCTTCGCTCGGTGGTGCTTTCCAGCCACCCGTCGGGCCGAACATGAACTATAGTTTGTTTGGAGCAGGCAATCTAGGACCTTCTTATTACACCACGTCGGTGGGATCCATGTCGTTCTCTTTGTTCGACACGTTTGGTAATAACTCTTCTTCGCGAGCTGTCATCTCGACCGGGGAAAACCCTGGTTTTGGACAACAGAATCCTGTGCAGGGCACTATTCCTACACAGGGGGCAAGTACAAGAGTTTTCTCCTCACAAGGACTTTGGAATCCTTGGCAGGGATTAGTTCCCTCATCATGGATGTCGACCGGGGGAAACCCCTTCCATGGTCAATGGAACCCCTGGAAAGGATCAGTACCTATGCCCGTCAGATCGATAGGGGGAAACCCCTTCCAGAATATTTGGAACACAGCACAGGGAGAAATCCCCTCCCAGCCCTCAATGTCCAATTACGAGAATCAATTGGTGATGTCCTAGAAAACACAGTTTTTGCACGCTGGTCAAGGGCATGGTATTTACCAGAACCCTGGCCATCAAACCAACTTTTCCTGGCAACCTGGTGCCAGTCAAATTCCAGGCCCCATTTTTCCCGTACATAGTACCCAGCCCAAACTATCGTTTCTGGCAACATTAAACTTGCCAAACTTGTCAAGGTTTCTTAACGACCTGATTTGTCATGATCCGTGTTGGCCTCCCATGCCAACTAAGTTTCCCTCAGATATTCTGAAATTTGAAGGCAAGCCTGGCGAAGACCCAGGTGATCGCATGACGAATTTCCACCTATGGTGATCGTCAAACTCGTTGCGAGACAACTCCATACAGTTGTGCCTATTTCAGCGCACTCTTATTGGGGTGCCACAAAATGGTACATCGAGCTCGACCTCTCAAGATATTCTTGCTTTAGCGATTTGGCGATGGATTTCCTAAACCATTTCCATTTACCTGTGAGATATGATGTCGGCACCGAATTGTTGGCCAACTTTGAGCAGACTAAGGATGATCATATCTCATATCACATCCAATAATGGTGGTGTTGGAAGAGCTTGATCAAGGTACAGTTCCCACCATCTTTCTTGTTGGAGTGGTTCTTGAAGTCTTTGGTACCGCAATTATCCAAGGACGTTGCAACTTTAGGAGTGTTTTCAGAGGAGGAGGAGGCGATAATGAGAGCGCAACATCTGAAATTGATATACTCTCAGTTTGTCTTACTCTATACAAAATTTCCAGATGCACCACGGTCCATCCTTGACAAGGCCAGACAAAATTCTGGACCACACGCCAATGTTATAGTTGGTTGAACACAAGGAAATTCCACTGATCAATTGTCAAATCAATTGCAAAAATTGTCGATACAACATACATCATCCATCCAGACCTCTGGTTCGGCTGCTCCCCCTACCCAAACATCGGATATACATAGTGTGTAGTTGACGAACCCGAAGGCCAACCAACAACCTGAAGGAAATAAGAAACAATGAAACAAGAAGGGAAAAAGGGGATAAGAAACCTAACAACAATGTTGTTGGGGGAAGCATAGATAAGAGAAATTTAAAGTATCTGTGTAACCTTTGTACGGAGGACCATCCGACTCACCTATGCCCTTGACTTACGGAGGCCCATAATTTATTGGCGGAGCAATAGCCTGTCGTGCTAATGAACCCATTTCCACATGGGAAAAATAGTCTGACGTGCTAATGCAAGGGCCACCTAGAACTACTTTGTGATGGATGATTTGTCACAAACCCCTTGCGCGATGTCCGCTTTGGAAGTCCTCCATTGCTGCCCTTCGTAGAGAAAGGCTCTATTATCCATATTGGGATCATCATAGACTTGTAATCCGGGAAAAATCATTCTCAATACGATTGAATTGAAACCTCATCTCCCTTACCACGTTGCGTTTCATATAGTAGTGGATTACCCCATGAAATATTTTACCTGAAATATTTTCTAGACGATGGTTGATGAGGGTGCCTCGACCTGCATTATGTCATTGGTGTGTTGCAAGGCCATTGGCCAACCCATTTTGTCTTTGTCACCTACCCTACTTACTTATTTCGACGGTCATCCGTTCAGACCACATGGAATCATCCCTTCTTTCCCCGTGTAGTTAGGAGGGAAGACCGTGTGCGTCGAAGTTGAAGTGGTCGATGTGCCTCTCGACTACAATCTCTTGTGAGGAAGGATTTGTACCTATGCAATGCATGCAGTGGTTTCCATAGTTTTTTGGGTCTTGTTTTTTCCACACGAGGGACAAATCGTGACCATTGACTAGTTTTCCTTCTCCCAGCCTGACCCTTCATCATGGGCATCCACGGTCTTGATGATTGATAACCATCAGCCTGAAATCATCAATGTATGGGTTGTTCTATGCCCACCATTGATGGGTACTTTCTATTACCTACCTACTTCTGGCGATGTCAAACTCATATCGGTTGTCCCCAACCAACCTTGGGCTGAAATATTTCAAGTTTCGTCATTCTGAATGACTTACTTTCATGATCTGTGGAATATTCCTTCCCCATCGGCCACAATGGAAGGGACAGGGCATCCTGGCATGGCCATTCCCTTGTCCGCAATAGAATTTGTGTACAATATTGTCCAACAAGCTTCGTCCGACCCCGATTTGACTCCCGCATAGGAGTTAGATCCAGTTCTCAAGCCTATTTGGGCTCATGGTTCCCTTGCCACTACAGATTCTTTAGACTTGGTATTTCCCTTTGATGAGGTGATTATAGAGGCATTGCCTGGTCTGGACAGAACCTAGGATGATCTCCATCACAGATCTTATTTTCTCCCATAGTTAAGAAGAATATAGGCAAGTGACTTCATGTTGACCATGACTGGAGACAAGTCTTGTCCTGTTAATCCTCTGGCTACGCACGTAGTTTACGTCGAGGGTAATATGGAAATTATCATTGAAACGATCCCTATAGACATCTCCAGAACTCCTAGCATCCTAGAGAATGTTTTCGCTGGAGAGGACTTCTCCCCTGAAGAGATTCAAATCTATACAGACTTATTTAAAGAATTCCACGACATTTTTTCCTGGTCTGATGAGAAAATGCTAGGCATCGATCCAAGAATAATCAAACACAAGATAACGACTTGTCCTGACCCCAAGCCGGTCCAACATAATCCTCATCCGATGAATCCTAGGAAAGTGGAAGCTATTAAGGATGAAGTAGAGAAAATTCTTAAAGATGGTTTCATCTACCCCATACAATTGACACAATTGGTGTCAAATACCATTCCGATTAACAAAAAATAGGGTACGATTCACGTGTGCATGGAATTATATGAATTTAATAAGGCTTGTCCAAAGGATAATTTCCCCACCCCATTAATTGATCATATTGTTGATAAATGTGCAAGTTGTGAGGTATTTTCATTCATTGATGGTTTTTCAGGATATAACCAGATCCAGATCAAACCCGAAGACTAGCATGAAACAACTTTTATCTGTCCGTGGGGCACATTTTCTTATCGTAAGATGCCTTTTGTCCTGAAGAATGTTGGAGCCACTTTTCAGCAGGCCATGTCTTTTTCTTTCCATGACCTTAGACATATAGTCGAAGATTATCTTGATGACCTAGCATCACACTCTTGCAAGAGATCTGATCATCCCACACACCTCTGACTAATATTCAAACGATGTCACTACTATCGGATTCGCTTGAATCCTAGCAAGTGTAGTTTCTGCGTGACATTGGGTCATCTTTTAGATTTCATAGTTTTGACAACAGGGATCATGGTTGATCCTATGAAGTTTGAGGCGATAGTTCAGTTTCCTGCCCCGAGCACAGTTCCCCAACATTAAAGCTTATAGGGGAAAGAGAACTTTCTACGACGTTTTATCACAACCTATGCCAAGATCAATAAAGGGTTCATGCGTTTATTTAAAAAGGGAATCCCTTTATATTGGGATGAAGCTACTCAACGCTCTTTCGAAGCGTTGAAACGCACCCTTGTGTCTTTCGCTATGCTCTGGCCTCCCAATTATAATAAAGATTTCTTATTGTACTTGGTCGCCACGGAGTCAACCATTGGAATGGTATTGGTTCAATAGGATGATCTACTTGAAGAGAATGTGATTTATTACCTAAGCCAAGAGAATGTTGAAGCTTGCGTTGGCATCAATGCATGTTGTCTAGCAGTTCTGTCATTATATTCTTCTTTGCAAGACCATTGTCATCGTCGTTGTGAATCCATTTCAATATGTGTTGACATGATGTGTCATTGGCGGAAAGATCAGTATATTAATAGTAATCCTCTAGGAATTTGACTTGTTTTTTTTTTTTGCGAAATCCAAAAAGTCGCTGGTCTTTAAGGAACTTATTTCGAAACTTTTGGTCGATTTAGGTGATGTTACGCCCGAAGAATCACCTATTAAATGAGATCTTTTTCTGATCGCATATTCAGACCCCTGGTATGGATATATACTAGTCTATCTCCAAACTTTGAAGTGCCCTGTTTCTGCTTCTCACGATGAGTGTTGGTGAATTCGCCATTAGGAAGGAAACTATCTCATACTCGATGACACTTTGTATCATCGAGGTGTATATTTTATTCTTCGTCGATGCCTTATACACGAGGAGGCATAACTCGTTCTTAAAAACTGCCACACTGGAGCATGTGGTGGTCATTTGTCTAGGTTGGAAACAACCCAAAATATTCTACGAGCTAATTAGTTTTGGCCTATGTTAATCAAGGATTGTATTGATTTGGTCAAGAAGTGCCACCCATGTTAGATATTCTCTCGGAAGATGAAGGCACATCCTACTCCCATGTTTCCCATCATTGTTGTTGGTTCTTTCACCAAGTGGGGGATTGATTTTACTACATGCCACCCAGCTTCATATAGAAGGCATCGTTATATCATTGTAGCAGTAGACTACTTCACAAAGTGGGTTGAGGCTATGCCAATGTTTAACAATCATGGTGAAATGACAACTCTCTTCATTTTTAACCAGATAGTAGCAAGGTTTGGCATCCCAAAGGAGATTGTCACCAACCAAGGAAGTCACTTCCAGAACAAAATGATGTCCGAGTTAACATCAAATCTTCGGTTGAGGCAAGAGCATTCGTCACCCTAATATCCACAAGTGAATGGTCAGGTGGAAGTTGTGAATAAGTCCCTCAAGACTATTCTGCAACGAACGATCAATTCTGCCAAGTCAAATTGGAATTTGATGTTATAATCAATGTTATGGGCTTACCGAACGTCTGTAAATACTACGACCAGTTTCTCACCTTTTCAACTTGTTTATGGTCTGGAAGAAGCCATGCCTATAGAGTGCCAGATCTCGTCTTTAAAATTGGCAGTAGAGTTGTTTCCAGACACTTCACCACTTGAGGAATGCCTATGAGCAATGGCATGATGAAGCCTTGGCCAACAAGGCTCACAAGAAATGAGAAAAGTGTCAATATGATTGATTCGTTCATCCTCCGATTTTCTCTGAAGGCGACCTTGTCCTGGTCTATGACCAAGATAAGGATCCCCTAGGGGTAGGAAACTTTAAACCCATGTGGTTCAGACCTTTCATTATGAAGGAGGTATTAAAGAAGGTCGCTTTTTGTCTGGTTGAATTTGAGGTAAATTCTTTGGCGGAGCCTAGAAATGGGCTCTACCTCAAGAATTAGTACTCGTAGGTTGGTCACCTGGGTGACTTCTTGTACATATGTATAGTTCTTATAAAATTAGTTTTTGTCTTTTTTGTTTTATAGACCTGTCGTTATTTATGTCATCTTTTTCACTATGGCAGATGTCAAGTGAATCAGAGGTGTTCTTTTGATCAGGGGATCAAATTTTGCTCAATTTTCAAAGTGCTCTAAATGCGACGAAAATAATGCCATTGCATCCGTCTCGTCTTCCTGATTCCGACGGTATATTTACTTTCTCAAACGGAGTCCGTATGGAGAAGATATCACGATCTGTTCGTCAAGCCAAACAGGGAAAAAGTTTGATGTTGACTGTACCTGTCCGTACAGTCCGTACGTTCTGACATGGCAGGACTGTACGATCGTACGATGATGACATGGCAGATGTTGATTGGGTTGACAGTGGAGAATGAGGTGTTGACACGTGTCCGGTTGGTGGCAAATGATATGAGGACATGTGGCCCAATCCATGGGCGCCACGTGTCCCCCCCATTGTTTGGTTTATACTGTCATACAAAATGTAATGGGAGTTCGCGGGGTTCGACCCCGGGACCCCCCCCACTATGTAAACCTTTATATAACCATCCGACCAATGCGCCCATGACATGTGACTTAACATATAACCAAACGCATATGTTATAAAGTTATATCAATGTATGAATGGGTGGGGGTCGGGCCGGGGCTTAGCCCCGGCCCGTGGTTGTTTGAAATGTTATGTGACCATGTCGTAAAGCCCGACGAGTGGCGCGGGTATATAACCATAGTTTTCATATTGTATTATGTCCATATCATATATACCGTTGTGTATAAGCACGGGGTTGAAACATAACCCATGGGTTTTTCGTTATATAACCAATGGTATAACATGCGCGGGAGTTCCAACGGTTATGGCGGTTTAACCACTTTTATCAACGCACGAGGTCACATGGTCATACGCCCAAGTGCCGAGGCGGTTAGGGGCTGGCGCGCCCTTAACCGTCCTACGGTTTGCACCGTTGGCACGCTTGAGCCTGGTGCTGGGTTTTTGCGCTTAAAAGAGCGTGTGAGCTAGGTTCAATCAAGGAGGGTGCGAATTGTGGAACCAAAGACAGCAAGCTTGGAGAAGGAGACTTCCAGGAGGCCTATCTTTCTCATTTTTCGACCGATTGAGGTGCCGAAAGAGCCCAGACAGGGGTTTTGGGACGCTAGGAAGCCATTGGAGCAGTCGGTTTGTCAGTTTGAGCATTGTAAGACATGTTTTTGAGCACTTTGAGCAATTAATAATAATAAACCATTGGAAGCTGGACCAGGAGATGTATCCCATAAGAGGGGTGAACTCCTTTATCAATTGACGTGCTTATGTGTTTATGCTCAATATTTATGCTGCTGTCTATGTGTAATTTGCATAAGTAATCCTTTAATTTATGTGTTGCAAACTGATCCTTTTTCTTTAAACACATAACAATTTCACTTGCAATAATTTTTCAAGTTTTCAAGTCTTCTTCAATTTTAGATCATCTTTGGGTTCGCAGATGACGCTAGTCGACACACTCAGAGGCTTGCTTTCACATCTTGGGTGATTTTCACGCCTCAAGGCTAGTTGTTATCTTCTGGAGGTATCTGTCTAGGTGATGCTACAAACAATGCCATTGAGTACAACGTAGTGATAGAGTTTCTTTGTGATGCTTTGTCGCATGGCATTTCTCACCTCCGGGTTTACCTAGATGCTCAGTTGGTTGTGTCCCAGTTAAATGGAGTTTACTGTGTTTATGATACTACTTTACACCAGTGTTTCCTTAGGGTACGTCTCTTAGAACATTGCTTTGATTACATTACGTACATCCATGTTCCTAGGATATTAAATCAAATGACAGATACTCTAGGTAATCAAGTATTAGATTGGCATGTTGCACACACATAAAAAGAATCACACACATACACATGTACATACATTTGTAAAAAATGTGATCCATAAGACATAAAAAAGATGTAAATATATATATCAAAAAGTCTTAGAGTACATAGGTGGGTGCAAACACATAAAAAATAATAATCCGGTATACATCATGGGGCTTATGCCCTCAAAAATATACAAAACGTGCCCTCGGCACATGATGAGTACATCCTATCTAAGCTCAGGGCCTATTGGCCCTGATGTAGTGAATGATGACATTTTCCAAACGTCGAAAGATTTGGACCCAAGTTTGTGGTACCCCAACTACATGAGGTTGCATGGATGGCAGGAGATCCTCGATCTCGGACATGGGAACTACACGAGTGAGCACATTAAGGTTCTGCTCCACCCATCTCAAAACTCTCTCAGCCTCTTCAACTAGAGGTCCCCCTGCGGCTGCTGGTCTGTCGACTGTTGTTGGTACTGCCTCTGGTTAAGGACACTGCCTAGTCCTCGAGAAGTCTTTCGGGTGCACCGGTCCCACATCTGTACATAACAGATACATAGTTGTCAAATACTTTGATGCATATAAAAAATTGTATATATAAAAGAAACTAAAAATTAAATAACTTTAAAACACCTGCCTATATCTCCTTTCTCCTCTCTAGGACTTACGGGCATGTCTGGATCTCTGGAAAAGTTGATTCCAGGGTAGGGGTAGTCCTCTACCACTGGAATCTTCCATGCCCACTAGTCGAAGAACTTGTCGTCAAAGGCCTCTATGGTCCTTCCTCTCCCCTGTCATGGAACCAATGCTTCCCATATACATACTATTGGGAAGGAGGCCACATGCCCCCATACCATCTCTCTTGGACTCAGACTGGGTACCCTCTCAAAGAAGAATGAACACAAGATGGTATCGAACCCGAAGTTCTTGTTGCTATGATCTCAACACTCTATGAGTTTCCTCTTCATGCAATCAAGCATGGTCATGCTCCAGTCAAATATTCATGCATATATGCACTACATTGCACAATATATGTGCGCCCGGGAAGACTGGTGTAGGGTCGCGGATCCAGTGATCTTCCCAATAATAAAAATGATCACCTTCAGTGACAATTTGGTGATCTTGTGGATGGGCACCTGAGAACCTAATTTCTTAGTGTCAGCCTTGCAATGCATCCCGATGTAGTCGACGATGTTGAAGGGGCCAGGGGGAAATGTATGTAGGTTGACTGGTTCCCCTCTCCTCAAGAGGCCAGTCAAGAATCCACCAGGGCATTCAGTAGCCTAGGTTGTTCCCTCATGAATGGACACCGGTATAACTTCCACAATCTGCATTGTTTCAATGCATCGATAACAGCAGGGTCCTCATTGACTAAGATATTGATTTCCTTGTGTTCCCTCTCCCTCCAGTGGACATACATCCTGTTCCATGAAAATTCAAAGGGGAGTTAGCTCCTGCATTTTGATTTTTTCCCACACTTTTGAGGGTGTACACGGTCTATCTTGGACACAGTCATGTATGTACGCTGGAAGACAGTTCTCTTCCTGTGTACATACATGGTTTATCCTTAGACAACCCGCGTACACGTAGGGCCGCCCTTTCTTAAGAGGGTGCACCCCCCCCAAAACTAAAAACAATGCATAATTGAAGTATTGAAATGCAAGAGGGATGTGTTTATACTTACTTGGTCCAAGTGGAAGTTCGTTTTGTCCTCTGAAGCTCCTGAAATAAACTCTTTTAGCAAAGGGGTGTTTTTTTCCTTTTGGTTAATTTTCAAATTGAAATGGTGAAAATGAACTGTCAGCTTCTATTTATAGAATTTTTTGGCTTTTTTTACACTTTTTTGAACCCTTTTGTTGGTTTTTCTAGCTTGAAAATCATTTAATTTGGTTCTTGAGTTTCCTATTGGATGATACAATGCACTTTGCCTTTTGGTTTGGTAAATTTTTTGGGAGATGAGTCACTTTTAAGGGTCCTTTGACAAAAGTCATCTTTCCAACTTTTTTCATATATGTTAGGATTCCACCTCCACTTTCTGCATCTCGTTGTCTTTTCCTCTTTTCCATAGGATCGAACCCACCAAAGTATGACACGAAATCGTCATTACTTCTTTATAAGTGTCGTAATTTGGTGGTATAGCCTTCCTTTACATGGATGCCCTAGAAAGATCCTTGTTGCATTTTGGCGTCCATGTTGTCTCTAATGATTTTAGGCTCGAGAGTCCTTGTTAGTCCTGTTATGATTACGATTTTGAGCCTCATTTGTCTGATGCACCATCACTCTTGGCCTCACCCTTGGGAGTCCCAAAATGAACATGCTTTTTTTTCTTTCAAGCTCGCTTTAAAATATGAAAGTAACATCCGACGAGACTAAATTTATGCTTTTCAATCTTATTGGATTAATTGAGAAAAGTAACCTCTTGGAGTCTTCTTTAAGCCTTTGTCAGACTCTCTAAACATGAAAATATTGTCGAGCGAACTTGTTTTCCTTCACGCTTGCCAAACTCAAAATTGAAGGCACGTCTATCCGGCAGTAGTTTACCCCTTTTTTGGTTCGGATGGTCAATTTTACGAACAAAGGTATACTCTAGGAGCTTTAGTTCGCTAGAAGAGTATTCTCAGGTATAAGTTTAACACTTTTTCGGGATTAAGGGACTAAATTTATGAAAAAGGAACATTCTCCTTGGTTTTGGTTTATCACCTTTTTCGGGCCTTGGAGATTACTTACGAAAAAGGAACCCCCACAGAGTCCATAGTTAAGCTCTTTTTAGACTCCCTAAAATTGAAAAGATCATCGAGTGACCTTGTTCTTTCACACTCATTAAATTGGTCTAGAAGAACATCTACTGGCATGAGTTTACCCCTGTTTCCGGCCTATAGATTATGGAGGAAAAATGTACACCTTGGGAGATTCGTCTCGCCGAGAGAGTTCTCCTCAGTAAATTTTATAGTTTTTCAGGCTAAGGAGACTAAATCCAGAAAAAATTTGTGAGTCCATAGTTAAGCTCTTTTCAGACTCCTTAAAATTGAAAATATTTTCGAGTGATATTGTCTTTGTCACACTCATTAAAGTGGTTTTGAATAGACGTATTTTCGGTGCTAGTTTACCCCTTTTTTGAACTGAATAGACTATTTTCAAAAAAGGTACTCTAGTGGAGTCTTCTTTTACATTTTTTTAGACTCTCTAAACATGAAAAAGCTACTGAGATTACCTTCTTTGGGCTCGTTAAAAATTACATTGAAGGGGGTTTCATCATGTCTTACTAATCACATTTGCATATCTGCGTATTTGGCCTAATGTTGGCTCCATGTTGCTCTCAACTGAACTTTTGAAGCATTCCTTATACATAATCCTTGTAACACTTTGCCTCTGCGACCTGACACCTTGATCCATGGAGGAATTTTCCCCGAGTGTCCTTTTCCTACACATGTCTCCTTGCTCTGAGCATTAGTGTGTTCCTTTCTCTTGGCACTAGTATGATTGTGATACTCGTTCCTCCTTTGTAATGTAGCATTCTTTTATTATTTTTCAATCTCTTTAAAAAATTGAAAAAGACAAAAAAAAAAAAAAAACCCAAAAAGAGGGGACAGGAAATATATATTCTTTTTTGGTAGCACAATGAGTCTCCCTTGGACAAAGCACATCCTTTCGTTTGTTTGTCAAGATTTGGGATCTAATATGACCTTAGGAAGTTGTTCTTGCTACATAGAGTTGTGTCCTCCTCCATTTGGTTACTCTTACAAACACATGGAGAGTTTGCATTGCCTCCTGCATCATGAACTTAGTTCAAATTCATGATGCCTAAGTCTGATCATCTTTCATGCTATTGTCCAAGGGAATTTTCACCCAACCTGAGTTGGCCTTTCTGCAGTTTGTCTCTTGACCTCATGCCCGACCATCCCAAAAGTCAAATCAAGTCCTTGTTCGAAATCAATGAATTTCTCTGCCTGATCATCGAGATCCTTTTGTCTTTTCCCGATGAGTCGTCGAAGACTTATGGGTAGTGAAGTCATACACTCACATTGTACTCCTACCCAATTTTTGAAGATCTTGAATTTATTACTCGAGCTCTGAAGACCTCATCTCCAACCATCAGGCATTGATGGCTTCTTGAAGATGGATACTATACTTGTATATCTTTGATTTTGAGATGTATATCTGTTGTGTATTGCTCACGGATACACTTTATATAGTTATATGACATGGATTTGCAGTGTATTTGATTGGAATCCATGATTTTTTTCATCCTGAGGATGGGTATGCCCGCCTCAGAGAGACATTGTTATTTTTTGCAGATGGCACCTCCCGAACTTTGGTCTCGGGCTCACTCGTTTGGTGAAGATTTTGTAATGTATTTTGGACATTAGAAAATATTATGACCTCACACATTAGGGGGCATCTGTTATAACCCTAAATTTATCTACACATGCATACCTGGCATTTGGCCCTCTTACCTGCATTTTTTTCCAAGCCATCACTGAGTTGCTCTTCTTAAAAACTCATTTTTTGAAGATGTACATTCTCTGCACCAATACTGCCCGTGTACATACGCTTGCTACACCACTATAACCCATGTATGTATGCATGCTGCACCACTACAACCTGCGTATACTTGCAAAATTTGCAAGGAATTTGTTGAGATTACGGGCTATTGGGTAGTTTCCCAACTAATCCACCGCCTATAGCCCGTCACCCAATCGAATAACCATCATTTTTTCATATAAAAGGAGGTTTTGGGGTCTCATTCCACATATATACATAAGAACAATGAAACTATGCCTGTTTCACATCCCCTCCTTGCCCCAAGCATTTGCATCCCTTTTGTGAGAATTGCCTCAGAATTCCCCAATTTTCCTTACTTCCTCTATCAGAAACCCATCATAATTCCCAAGAAGAAGGTTGAGAGGAGAATCCATACAAAGGTGCACTTGGAGCTTGGTGAAGAGGAGCCTGGACCAGGTTCATGGAGCAGTAGTCGGCTTTGGTTGTAAGTGATCATTGTATTATCAATAAAAGAAGTACTTTTCTTGTCCCAAATCATGATGTGTCGAATGTTTCCCTTTGATTTATGTTTTTATTCTAACATCTAATCCTTGATTTATATATGAATTGCATGATTGTAGTTTTATGTTTATCTTTATTTGAATGTAGGACAACCTTGGGAGGAGGTTTGCAGTCAGAAAAACTATCAAGTGTGAGAGGATCATCACCGGATGCAGTGTAGAGGTACAGTTATCCGATCCTTCTCATTTTTATTTTCGTGTATGAGTCTGGGATATGTTTGGGGTAGTTAGAGAAGTAGGAGAATTTTAAACGATTATTGATCTACCTACATTGTAAACCCTGGTGTAGCCATAGGGGGGTTTTTTCAGTTAGCAATACCAATGCACGATGTTAATATCTAACATATACACCATGTATCAATATTACAAATTCACCCCAAGTTTTTCTCTGTGCAACCCCAAATTTTAGTGTGCACACCTATGCACCATTGTTTTTTGCACATTTCCAGTGTCTCACCTGACAATGTCAAAATTTAGTGCGCACACTGGTGCATTCTTATTTTATGCTCACCATGGCCACATTGTAATTCCAAATTTAGCCACTTAATAGTATAAATTTTTACCTTAAATAGATACTCGGCCCATGCAGGCTCAATGTTGAAATTGGAGCTTTGATACCAATATGTAAAGTTCCCCCATTCAACAACACTAAAAAAATGCTTTGATACCAATCTGTAACATTCCCCCATTCAACAACACTAACAAAATGATATGATACCACTTTGTAACCTCCCCAACTTACTGTTGAGCAATTCCACTCAAAAAATATAGTGCACAGATTCTAAACTATGATGTTAATCTGCGCAGAAACACGCGATGTAAGATTCACAATCCTAAGTTGGATTGCGCCACACAAATTTTCCTCTTCAGACACTAATTATAATAGTGGAATTAACACATAATACAACTAAACTAAAAATCATTCAGAGAACACAAGTATTATTACACGTGTAACCACTCTGAACACATGATTACTACTATGCGCACAACCATTCTGGAACCACACACAAATTATGTTCTCCTTGTGCCTGAACGTCTTTCCTGTGCGCACAACAATTCCAGCCTCTTGTGTGCACAAATTATTTCCCTGCGTGCACGAAAATTCTAGCCTTGCCTTGGAAACTCATGACCATTATTACAAAGATAACTAACATGAATACATAATAATTGTCATACTCTGTATGTGCGACAACAAATACTAAATAACAACATCATGCTTACATGTACAAACAACATTATATAGAATAATAATAATTAATTATATGCAATGTCATACAGGAAATAAACCCATATCAGACATAGATAATTAAGCACATAGTAATTCAAACAAGCACATAAAGGACACTTGCCTTTTATAAAGAGTCGCCAACTATATGCAAAGCTCAGACGTTCCTCCCAAGCATAAAATTTGTTGCTCATAAAATTTCAGCAACAGGTCACCCTCGAGATGGGGTTTAAACTCCACCATGGAAAAAGGATTCTTAATTCCAAGATAAGGTTTGATAATCAGTAGAATTGCTTATTCCAAGGTGCCCAATTGTTGCAACTAGCCTACATATCTCATTCCCCACATGTCTATCCCACCCTAGGAAGTGTTCCCCTTCTCTACTCAACAATCCATTAGCTTCCCCACTTCCCTTCTAGGGCTTCAACAACAGGCTGGACAAGAAGTATCTGAGACCTGTAACTAATTCCCAATGCACTAGGGAACAATTCTTAGCAAATCTCTCACCTGGAGAGAATGCTCACGGGCCTAAAAACTTACTTCTTTGACAACAAATATCTCACCTAGAGAGAATGCTCACGGGCCTCACAAACCACCTCTTCGAAAACAAAGACTATGGTTACTATATGGAAACCCCTTTCCAAGTGTTTCTCTGCAGATAAGGTAATGGTTATCCCCTCATTCAGATTGTCTGACCCCTGAAGAAAATGAGTGAAAATATCCTAAAATACACTAAGGTTCAACAATATATTTGCATGCTCATAAATGGACACTTGTCACCTTCAAAATTATCTTTAGCCACCTGGTGATTCATTCCCATCCATCGGTAACTTAGGATAAATAAATATCCATAAATTATACTTTTTAAAAATACTAATAAAATATTCCCTTTGAATTAAGCCTCCTTTTCCCTTTTCGGTGGATTTTACCCCCCTATCTCTTTTCGTTTGATTGTTCTACGCAAAGCTATGTGATTTTATTAATAATTTGAGTGTGATTACATTTTACAAGGATAGGCACAATGGAATTTTTTCATCCCGACTAACCAGGCTAATAACCACACAAATATATATATATAAATCGGTCTGATGTGCACTTCCAGGTAATCCTCTCACACTTTCTCAGGTGTGCTAAACACTATGGAATGTGCACACCCTACCCTTGATTCAAAATCCACACACACTTACTCAGGTGCACATAACACTGTGGAATGTGCATTCTCTTTCTTTGGAAAAAAATCCTCGCGCATTACTCAGGTGTGCACAAAACTGAACCAAAACTCGCTGCCATCGACTCACTGCCCTATATGTACATTTACATTTTCATTTAAAATTGGGGTTCAGATTAGGGGTACTACATACAATTTTTATTTTCCTTATCTATCTATAAATCTCTCTTTGAGGGAACCATCATCTTTTGCTCGTCAAGAGCTTCCCAATGATATAAAATTT
The DNA here is from genome assembly GCA_009831015.1 of Picea engelmannii. Taxonomy (NCBI): domain Eukaryota; kingdom Viridiplantae; phylum Streptophyta; class Pinopsida; order Pinales; family Pinaceae; genus Picea; species Picea engelmannii. Next base: position 348,180 of record ML793545.1, read on the forward strand.
TCTTCGATTCAGAGTCTGGATCAAAGTTGTGGCCCTTTAAATATTTTACTAATAATAACAAGCTTGCACACTTCCACATGGCAGGTGACATGGCATCACGTGAGGTGGTGACATGTCAACATACATGGAAAATATGTGACATGGCAGAGTCACCTTCCACCAGACCGAGGTGGAGCACCTTCCACCCCTAAAGTATTCTTAAGTTAAATAAATCATTACATCATAATCTATGCCTTAGGATTTTATTTATTTAATCAACATTATTTTTAATAAATCTTCATTAATTTAACACCCCACATAATGACATCTTGGATAAATCTATTTCACCGGCCTAGTAAATATCGAGATACTAATTTACCCCAAATGCATTACCTACTGCACATTCCTTCCATAATTCATTGAACCTTTAATACCATTAATTTATAATATGTTACACCAACCTCTGGTAAAACCAATGGTGCAATTTGTTACTCTCTCCATCTTTCGGTGCCCAACGACTCTGACTAGAGTTTAATAATAATATATTATATTTATCATCTTGATTAAGAGACTCTTACTCGCCATTTATAACTCATAACACAGATAAATTCACTCCTCCATGTTATGCTATGAATCATAGGCATTTTTCTCTTGCTCTCCTCACCCAGATTATCATTCTTCCCATTTCATGGGTCAATTCTCCCCCAAATTTGGGGTCATTTTAGAAGTCTCGATATGGTTACTTATTTCCATGATTTTGAAGCAAGGAAGTTATGGTACAGTCCCCTAATTATTTCCCATAATTATGGGAATCTGGTAGTTCAAATACCAACTTCCTTCATTAACTAAAATTCTAGGAAAATGGGCAATCCAAGTTTTCTTAAATATTAAATTGGCAAGGCAACTTCCTCACCATTTCCCCCTCATGGAATCATTTTCTATGTAAGTTCTCCACCAATCAAAAATTTATTTTCATTATTATTAAAATGCATTTTATAATTTTAAATTGTTCATCATGGTCCAAAAAATTAAACATACTAGACATGACTCATGGTGACATTTATACATATATTTACATACTGGGGAAAATGAGTTGTTACATTTGGGACATAGTGTTGAGACTGGAAGGGAATTCAGTTGTGAGTTCCAGGTGGCTCTATAAGATCAAGCATGTTGCAGATTGTAGCATCAAGAATTTCAATGAGAGGTTTATGGTGAGAGGGTTCTCCCAGAAAGAGGGAGTGGAATACGAGAACATATTTTTTCCAGTCACTAGGTATGCTTCTATTCGATCTTTTATTTAAATTTAGTCAGTTATGAGGTGGATGATACATCAAATGGATGTAAAAATAGTCTTCCTCAATGGGATCATTAGGGAGGAAGTATGCATAGAGAAACACCATGGATTTGAAGTACATGGGAGGGAGTCTCATGTGTGTAGGCTTAAGAAATCCTTGTACGGAATCAAACAAGAACCCAGGGTGTGGTATTCCAGAATTGAGAGATACTTGCAGAGTATGGGATTTACCAAGAGTTAGGCAGATCCTAAATTGTACTTCACACTTTTTGGGGAAAATATACTCATATTGGTTTTGTATGTTGATGATTTGTTTATCATGGGTGAAATGGATCTTATTGCAAGGTACAAAGTAGATTTAGCTATTGAGTTCAAGATGAAGGACATTGGATCGATGCATTATTTACTGTGGTCATAGGTATGGCAGGTATCATGAGAGATATTCCTTATTCAAGGGAAGCACATAGTTGAGATCTTGATGAGATTCAGGATGGAGGACTTTAGACTGATGGCTACACCTATGGTTACCATTCTGAAGAAGGTTATCACTTCAGATTCAGATTTGGGGGATCCCAAAATATATAGGAAATTGATAGAGTATTTGATGTGTTTGTTCAACACTAGGATATATATATGTTTTACAGTGAGCACCTTGAATTAATTCATGGTGGATCTAAGGCAGGTGCATTGGATAGCAACAAAGCATGTGTTGGCACCCAAAGTTTTGGGTAAATATCGCGCATGCGCTAAAAGTAATTTGTGCACACTCATTCCAATTTTGCACACACTCAAGTAGATGCACGAGGATTGAAAAGAAGTGTGTACCAGATCAATTTTTGGTATTTGTGTGCTAGTTCTAGTTCTACCATTGCACGCCAGTCCAATATTTTTGATGCACACTGGAAATCAGGAAGACAATGCATGCACGTAAGAATCAAGAAAATAATATTTGAGAAATCTCCCTGAATGATTACTACTAGCAACACAAGGGAATGTGGAGTAGAAAGAAGACGAGATGCAAAGGTAGTTTATATTGCTCTGATTATAGAAAGGATACGTGGAGTGCAAGAAGGTGACAAAAGTGCATGAGATTGGTATTCAATAGAGCTAGTGGAGTGGATCTGAAAGAGATAGAGTGCCAACATTGAGAAGGATATAAAAGAAAGAAAGGACAAAAAAAAAGGGTTGATCCACTCGGTTACTGTTATTTTTACATAATTGAAGGGGTATACCATTATCCCACTCTGAGTTTCTATAGTATTGTAATGTCTTTGGTTGTGTTTCTGATTATGTGATATGTGAAATGTCTAAAAGAATGAGCATGGATCAATGTATTGTAAATATGGGGAATTATCCAAGGAATATGGGACTATGTTGTTGTCGATATATGATTTTCTTAATGTATACATGTGCCTAATGGGATGACGATGATAATAAAGTTGCACTGATTTTGAACTTATGATGTGCCAACTATGTGGTTGAATGAATTTCTTGTTATCTATTAAGTAAGATGCAGTGAATGATATGAATGTCAACCTAGATGGATCTGTGTGTGTTTATTCCTTCATACTCGACACAAGACCAGTTGGTCTCTATGATTCTCATAGCGTCTTGGGTGAGACCTTATTTATCCTTGGATGAATATTGATATGTTAATGCTTTGAGGTTTTTTTTGGTCAACTTTGGATGAACCCTAGATCTTAACCCCCCAACGTTAGGAAGGACACACGCAAGAATGAAATGACTGAAAAAATGGTTCCCTTGTTGGGACCTAAACTTTTTTTATTGAGATATGAAGGAAAATAATGAGGTGGTATCCATATCGAGAGGAAATTCAAGATTGGTTAAATGCGAAGGAACATGATTTTTCTCAATAAAAAACTCAAGGTATGAGAGTCAATGTGGAGCGATGGAAGGATACTCATCTCTACACTGATATGTATGAGAATTTATTTGTCTTCTATATGAATGGTTGAAAAGTAAAAATTCCACTAATACTGCTTTGATACCACTAGAGTCGATAGTTTGGGATCAATCCATGGTTGATAGGCTGAAGGAATTGCACAAAACGTTTTCTCGAGCCATTGATTTTTGGTTTTCTCAAGTGAAGGTGGCGTATATAATTGAATTTTTTGTGGAGTACATTGATTCTTTCAGCGAGGATGAAAGGAAGTTCATGGAAGGTTTGTTGTAATATAGGGAAAATTAGGGGATGTTACCAGTAGTCCATCACATAGGCAAGCAAATAAAGAGAGCCAAAATTCTACAGTGTTGAGCTTGCTGATGTCTGAAGAAGTTATGTAGGATTGTCCGACCATCCTTTTGGCACTAGTCCTTTTCCTTCTTTCTTTTCTCTCTTTGGGGAAAGGGCCTGAAAAAGTCAATGAACCAAATTTAAAATGGTAGGCTATAGTTTATCGACTTCAAGGGAATTTAATTTTTCCATAGGGTTCGACCCATTCTTTGGCATTTGTCGCATTTTTTTACATTTTCTCAACAATATTTCTACAGGTTTGGCCACCAAAGACCCACATGAAGTATGTTTCATGTTGTGGTGTCAGCCTAGAAGTTCCCTCCAACCAATCTTGCATGTTCTTCCTCGATTATTTTCTCATTCATGTTCTAAAATGCACCTCCTCAAGACGTCATCAGGTCCTACTTTATATGGATATCCATTCATGATAGTGAATCATGTTGCTTATAGAGATAAAAACTTATTTTTATTTGCGGGGAGGTCTTCATGTGCTTTCCCCTCATCTAGGAAATTTTCTATTTCTTCAAGATATTTTGGGTCCATTTGGATGCAAAACAAATGTGCATCCGGTAGGTCATGTTCTATACTAGTCTGATCCTCCCCCGTTTCTAGTCGAGACAAGTGGTCGAGTCAAACGTTCTTTTTTCCTGGTTGGACAATTACGTTGAATTTGAATTCTTGAAATACCAATAGCTAATGACATATTTTCCCTTGATGCACTTGTTTGTTAAATAGATACTTCAGGTCCCGGTGATATGTAAAAAATGTAAATGGGTTCACAAGTAGGTAATGTCAGAATTTCTGCAATTCAAATATCATTGACGAGGCTTCTCTTTATGTGGTTGAACAATTTATGTCTTATTTATTTAGTTTCCGACTAGCATAAGCCTTAGGATGGTTGATTGTGTCGTCATTTGGTTGTGCGAAATCTGACCCTACAACTACATTTGATGCGTCAACATGTACATGAAATCTTCTCGATCAATCATGAAATTTAAGTATGGGAGCTTTGACTAGTTTTTTTTTTAAGAATTTGAATGACTACTGATAGTCTTGGCTCCATGTGAATTCAAATTCCTTTCGAAGTAACTCGTTCGTTGAAAAATTAATGTCTAAATAATGGAGTATGAACTTTTTGTAATACCCAGTTTTTCCAAAGAAGATTTTTATCTTCTTTTGACTTACAAGTGGTTTTAAGTCAAGGATTATTTTGATTTTTTCCATGTCGACCTTCACACTTTCCTTGCATACGACATGTCCTAAAATGATTTTGATTAGGGTAGAGAAGATAGATTTCTTGATATTTAGTGACAATTGGATTTTCCTGCATATTACAAGCATTAGTCTGAGCCATTGTATGGGATTTTTAAATAAGTTGTATATGGTCTAGTCGTCGAAATAGACAACCATTGTCTATTTCATTTCCACAGTGGTGAATGTGTTCCATTGGGTCGTATCCGATTTTGAGGAGAGGAATATCGGTTGTTTTAGCCATCTTCTTTTCTCTAAAGCATTCTATAAAGTAATTTGACATGGTTTTCCAAGTCTGTAGTCTTAGGGAATGTGTTTCCCGCCATATTGCGACTTGGCCTGTGAAAGTTTCCACCAATATTTGGGTTCTACCTTGTTCTCCTACACATTTAGAAACTTTTTCAACCTATGTCGATGGTGCATTTCGTTCATTATAGTGTAGTGTATGTTTCATTGTATTTTTCAGTCTAAATTAGCATGGGTGTTTTTCATAGCCTTTTCTCATATACTATGGGTATGCTTGGATTTGAAAGACATGTTCTTAGACGTTTAATTTGGATGGATTCAATGGTCCATCAGTCTTTTGAGTGTGCTTCATAATTTTCTATCTTCCAATTGTATATATCCGAGTCAGAGTTATGTCCGGCTGACAAGGGAGATTCTACTGAGATTTCTCCTTGTTCATTCGGTTCGACATAATCTCTTTGTTCATTGATTATCTGATACAAACATCGAGCTTCTTGATCTTTGCCCCATGATTCACTTTAAGGTTTCCATTCATTAGGTTCTAGGGGGATTATTATTTTTCTTCCACTCCCTTTTAACTTGATTATATCATTTTCGAGGGAGATATTGGATTTCATTTGTCATCCCCAAGAGCGATTGGCAAGATATGGATATGTAGGAATTCCTTCAACTAATTTGATCACCTCAAAGTCTACTATTATCGATATGCCCATAATTTGTGTTTCCACCTTTATGAGTATGACTAAGGGTTCTATTAATTTTTTATCAACAAGTTTTAGGTACTTCAATGTCGGAGTTAATGAATGTTGACCAAACTGTATCCATGTCTCTCGAGAAAGGATATTTACTTGTGAACCAAAATCGACGACCACGTGTTCAATCATTTCCCTGTGGATTTGCAAGTTGACTTTTGGGTCATAATATTTATATTTATAGGATATTTTTTTGATATCTTTGGATGGTTTATGTCCTTCTTTATATTCCTGTAGGATTTTAATCAGGTCCATAAGTCAACTGAAAGATTGTTGTTCTTTTAAGAGTTGCAACAATTCTTGTATTATACTTTCAGTTTTTTTCCTTGATTTTCTTGATTAGTGTTTTTGAAGAATTTGAGTGCTTCTCTCATGATATATTATTCTTTGTTCGGATTTGGTAATATACTAGAATTCTTGGTTTGTCGATTTTGTGACGGAGATGCATTGATATCTCGTCCTACTCCCAATCTTGTGACAATACGTAGGTTCTTTGAATTTAGTATTTCTTGTTTCAGTACGTTGTGGAGTAATTTAACCTTCTTTTTATTCATTATTTTATCAAGTAATATCAGGCAATCTTCGAGTGAGTGATTGCCAACCTTGCATGTATTACAAATTTTAAGTCGAGTCGATATTCTATTAGGTATTCGGGGATAATGTGGTATTCATTCCAGCATTTGAAACAATAAGTTTGACCTCAGCCTTGACCTCGACCATGACCCTAGAAACCGCCTCGACCTAAATCATAATAGTCACTTCTTCTTCCATAATCATTATTCTAGTCGATTTCTTCTGTATGATAAAATCTATGAAGATTTTTTCTATTCCATGCATTTAATTGGCATCCATATGTTCTATGGCTATGATTTTCTCAAATGTCGCACCATTTGGTGTTTTTCAAGTTATGTGGGCAGTCTTGTACAATATGGTCGATCAAGGTCTCACATATATTGAAGTATGTTTCGGCTTGTACTCGTCGTGCATTAGCTACTCCTATCACTTCTCCATTAATAATACATGTGTCTTTTGTGTGACCGTATTCACAACATACAATACACCACATTTCATTTCTTATTAAGGACAATTTTTTTAGAGTTTGTTGTAATTGTTCTAATTTGTCCTCTAATCTTTTTTCGGTCACCGATGGAATTGATAAGATGTCGTCGTCTAATTCGATGCATTGTGATTTTTGCAGAGTGTCTTCACATTTGATTATCTCATAGAGGCGTAGTGGCATTCATATTCACTGGAGAAATATGACTACATACCATTGTACTAGTAAATCTTGATCAATGGTCAATAGGATTTGGCTAAGGAGGTATTTAAATATTTTTTCGTATTCACGAACCAATTCTCCTAGTTTTTTCTTTATCTCTTTAATCTTATGTGCAACTAGATGCGTAACATATTGAGCTTTGAATAATTACAAGAATTTATTTTTTATGTCATATTTCAATCAATTTTGATTCTCCGTATAATTCATGAACCATGTAAGAGTGCGACATCGAAGGGATGCACCAAATTGTGCCATTTTTTTATCTTCATCTATGATGTCTGCTGCATCCCAAAAATTTTCACATATGAACCAATGTCTTTTTGTATCCTCACCTCCTTCATAAATGGGAATATTATTGAGTCCCATTGTTGTTTTTTTTAAATAACAAAAGATTTTTGTGATGTTTGGTTTATCACACTTTTCAACTGGGATGTCATATTCTTAGTCGGTTGTTGTTGTTCCGACCTGTCTATTAGTACATCTTCTGATGGATGGTAGGTTAGAAATAATTGTTCCTTCTTTTTTTTGAGTCTTTCTTCTTCAGCTTGAAAATTTTGATCTTTATACTCGATGATACCTCATTCCAACAAGCGTGTCTGTTCGTGGTTATACTCTACTAAATCATTATGTTCCTTTGATATGAGATATGGAAGGGAGTTCGGTGTCACGAGATCCTTGATGTGAATGAGCATGTTATTGACTTGTTTTAGGTTTATTTCCAGCTTGACTATGAGCATATCACATATATTCCCATGCTCGTCGGTTCTATACCATAGCCTTGAAAACGGTTCGTCGATCTGAAGCCTCTGCTCGAGGAATTTTTTGATTCGAGGGATAGTTACTTGAAAAAGAAGGAGTGCATATTGCAGGTCCTGAGTCTTCATAATCCATGCTTATGGTTTGGTATTCAAGTTGATGGGAACCCATGCTAGCCTCTATCAAATCTACTTCATTACTTCTATTAGGGTTCACCGCGACTGATGTTATTGCTAGATTTGGTCGATTCATGTCAGACTCATACTACTCACGCACTCTATTAGGATGAACTTCCGTCACTAATTTTCTATTTGAGTTCCAATTGTTCCATATGTTGCATATCTCCTCTCTTTTCTTTTTCCTCTTGTCCTGTTCCAATTTTTGGATGTCGATCGTTTTATTGTAAATTTTCTTTCCTATCGAAGACATTTATGCTTTAGTCGAACGACATTGGTATTCTCTTTTCTTATGACATCTCATAGATTAACCGAAAATCGATATCCACCCCGAATTACTTGGATTTGGTGGGGATGTCCATGTTTATTGTTTGAAAAAGTAGTCCCAGGTTTCTTTTATATATTTTCACCTTGCTTCTAGGAATTCTTCCTGATTATAGTCTTTCTATTCCAAATTACTACTTTGCAATGGTTTACCTAGTCGAGGTTGGTATTCAACAATGTTGTCAACTCCTTTGTCGAGAAGAAGTTTATGGAGTAGTAGACTTGGGACTGTGCACACAAATATGTCATGTGGCTCCGTGTAGAATTTGTCTTTTATTGTGTCAAGGGAAGTTCGATTCTTAATAGCTTGTTTTGTTATATAATCTTTGGAAATTATTTCAACCCACTCATGCAAGTTTGTATGTCCATCGTTTATAAGCTTGAGCATTAATTTTTCGTAGGAAGTCAATTTTATCATTACCAGATTTGTTGATGTACTCGAATATGGATTCGGGGATAGCTTCTAGAAATTGTTCATGAGTCTCTGAGAAAAATCATGATCTTGCTTCTGCTAGCATGAGGTTGTTCCTTCTTGCATAATTCTTGATGTAGTTTTCAATTTTTTTCTCCCACCATTCACGTATGTCTTGTAATTTTATAATCTATGTGATATTCTGCATGCCCAGGTTCAGAACTAATGGTAATGGATCCAATGTTGTAATATAGGGAAAGTAGGGGATGTTACCAGTAGTCCATCACACAGGAAAGGAAATAATAGATTTTACATACATACATCCATAAGCAAATACATACACAAAGTAGTGGAAGCCCAAGAATCAATAATTTATTATATATATGTCAATACAACACAAAAGAGAAACTTTCCTTGATACATGATCATCTATTTATATATACATATTCAGTTACTAGGCAATTGTAACTACTTAACTTCTTGGGTCAGTCGGCTTAAAAAACACTTTGACCAACTAATTCTTAGTCAACTGTCGGGTATAGTCGACAGAGCCAAATATCCCCTTACAACAAGGCCCTAGGAAAACACTACTAGAACAAATCCTACTTTGGATAAAGATGTTGTTTTTGGAGAAAGCGTTGATGTGCATGGATCCTGATAGGATGGATGAGTATACTCCCATAGAGCTGGGGGGGTGAAAAAATGGGGGGAAATGAGAAGGGAGCTGGATCCATTGAGGAGGATCCAAAAGTTGTTGAGATGAGGTGAGGAATGGGATGGACCCAGAGGATTAGAGGAGAGAAAGAGACAAGAGGTACGCAAGAAGAGTTGAGTTAATAAGGAGAGTGGAACAAAGAACTGGAGATAATATAGAAAGAGGCACATGATGAGGGGTCAAGCCCGGGATGAAGATAAAGGAGACCACACCAAGAGGAAGTGTGGAGGATTGTGTCATGCCATATAGGAGCATAGGTGAATATAGGACTGTGAAGAGGTGTGAAATTGAGATTAAGGTGTCCAATAGGGATACTAATAGTGGTAGTAGTAGTAGTAGTAGTCATAGTCCTATGGGATGAGGAGATGAAATATGAATCCTTTGGATATTGCAGAGTGTTGTAACCTTAGTAGAAGATGAGGCATAGAGTAGAGGCACAGGAGAAGGAGAGGAAGATGCAGGATCCCCTAGTGGAGAGGGATAAGAATTGGTGATAGTGGATGGTCTTAGGAAGCTATAGGTGGGAAACTCTCTCGGTCACCTCACAAGAAATTTTAAAAGAAGATGGACTTACCCCACCTTTGAACCAACCCCTTTACACATATGTAATCAAGAATAAATAACAACAAATAGTGAGGCAATTGGAATAGGAGAAAGATTAGAAGGATATGGGAGGGAAGAGATGAGTGAAGAACAAGGTGAAGTCAATGATACTTCACCAAGAAGCGTATCACTATTGAGAATCTCGATAAATAGTTAGATCGGAGGAATTGGTGTGAGGTTGAGTATGGAAAATTAAGATAGTACTCTAAGGTTACCCATGTTCCATGGAATGATTAGGGATTATGCATAAAAACATTGGTTCACGTGTGAAGCGATATGGCCTATGAAGAGGATAATAAATGAATAAAAAAAGATTGTGAAGCTAGAAACCACATTCAAGGATAGAGCCTTGATGTGGTACATGAAGTACAAGCCCATTGCACCAACGAGATGGATGACGTCCCTGACAGAGATCAAAATATATCTACTTAAGGAATTTAAAACACCCAAGTCCGAGTCTCAATGTATTACAAAGATCAAGGAGATTAAGTAGAAACAAGGAGAAACCATGTGGGATTGTGACCAATAGTTTAATATTTTGTTGGATAGGATGACATTCCAAATCCAAGATGTGCAACATAGATAATGGTTCATTGTAGGGTTACTCCCCTGTATCTGAGTCCTTCTCACCCACTAGAAAGTGATTAATCAAGCAGTGGAAATGGATATTGCAATGGAATTGGAGGCTACACCAAGAGGGGTAGGAACATTGGTAGGATTGGAACATGTAAAGTCACAACTGGCCAATCTAATGATGTAGTTAAAAGATATGGTGAAGGAAAAAATTGTGCATGAGCATGTATGGTGCACCACATGTCGATCTGAATGACATTGCAAGGACTAGTGCCTTGTACTTGGAAACTATATGGTGACAAGTGCTCCGATTCCTTTCCCAAATGGGTCCCAAACAAAATGGTGTGAAATTTGCAGAGAGTGGGACCATGTACCACCCCACTACCAAACTTTGGATAAGTATCATAAGACCCATCATACCTTATCTTGTGAGTTTTGTAAGTCCAAGAGACATGATGTCAACAACTACCCATCACTCCACCTGATGCAATACCATGCCCAAAATGTAGTTTGGGTACAAGAAGAACAAAAGGGTGGTTATTGTGGCAGTGTTGAGAGAGGTAGCTATCAAGGAGGTACCAGAGGCAGCTATGGACGTGGTTGTGGAAGAGGATATGGAGGAGGGGGAAGTATGCCCCCCACTTTTTTTAACTATGGAGATATTGGCCATGTGTCAAGGTTTTGTACCAAAATATGTAATCTGTTTGGGTATTGTTATATCCCCAAGCACATTAGAAAGGATTTGTAACGTACCCAACCACCCATAGGATGGCCACACTACTTCAAAAACTCACTTCTAAATTGATTTCGAATTCTGATAACATTTAATTAATAAAGAAGCATGAAAGAACACCATAAAAACACATGCAATAATCAAGATTTATTCTACAATATAAAATAATTTTTAAACATGCCATGCACAAAAATAACTAGCAAGTAGGCACATTCAATATACACATCTCAGAGATATTGATTAATACACAATGAAAATAAAAATATACAAGCATAGAAACACATGAAAGAGAGCACTTATCTTTAACAAAATGATTCACCAACTGGATGAAAACCAAGGACGTTCCACCCAACCATAAACGCTAATGTTCCAAGTCTCAAAAAAATGTCACCCCCAAGCTAGGGATATGAATCCATAAGGACAGTTCCAGGGTGTCACTCGGCTTCCCAAACCATTCATCACTCAAGCTCTCACATGTTTATCAACACACAACAATCCAAAGTACACCAACTCCCTTCTCTCAATACCACACAACCCAAGAGAATGGACCCCCTTCTCTTCCACGTAGTCCCTCAGGCTATCCACCTCCTTGTAGAGCTCCAATGTATCTGGTCAAGAATCACCATGATGGGACTCTCAAGACTCACATATGTGAATAAAATTTAGTACATTTCAATGCATATCAGGCATGCAGGCCTTAATTCATGACTGGAGTACACTATTCATTACTACAACCAACAAACAACGGCTTCTTCCTCGACAATTGTCCCCCCATGTCCCAATACAAGAACCAGAATGGATGAGGAATGATAAATGAGCAATAATGAATGAAAGAGTGAAATAGTGAATGGAGATGAACCCCCAAACAACCCACAAGAGGGGTTTATATATTTACTTGGAAATCAAAAACCACATGGCCTTCCTCAAGAAGCTCATGTAACCATTTCTCTCCATTAAAGTAATTATGGGTAAACAAAATACAATAAAAATACGTATCCCCTTAATCACCCTCTCTCGTGGAATCATAGCTCCCAATAACTCTTGTCCTTGTTCATTTGGCATCCAACGATGTATTTTGTTATTAATAATGATCACAACATTACAGTTCCTAGGCTCTCTGGACTCTTTTAATTGTTTGGGTGCTCTGGACATTCATAAAATAAAATAAATACATCATTAATATGGGGACTCAAAACCCTACAAGATACATACATCAGAGTGCCCAAACAAGCAAAATACATCATTAATTAATTCTATGAGCTACATGGTGGATCTTCTTCATTCAAAGGATTTGGAGAAAAGCTGCATGTGTTGGAGCAAAGGGCCATCAAAAGGGTACCTTGCAACATCAAGGATTTGGTTGTATTCTCCACTTTCTATTTAATATGATACAACAATATGTTTCTTTCCCATAAAACTAGTCTTGTTGTATGGTATGATTCCTTGATCACATACATAGGTTCTTGTTGAGTATATTGTGTTTATTTCACTTTGGTTGGCTTGTGTTCCCTTGTAGATTCAATTTCAAAGGACCATTGGAATGGATCTAGGATGGCAATGGCAAGAGGAAACGACATTTAAAAGGTATGGTTTCTATCTCTTGTTAGCTAGTAAACTCAATAATTAGAGCTAAGGGAAAGACTTATATTATGTTCTGTTTTGTTCTAGTTTCCAGTGGGATCTAGGGAGATCTATTTATGTCTGCATTTACCGATTAATCCAATAACAAATTTGGCGACCATACTAGGATACGTCTTTCTTTTGGTTTTTTGCTTCTTATTTTCTTTTAGCCTGCCTTCTTCTGGTTAAATTCATTCTCTGAGTCTGTGGGTGATCCATTTGGACTCCCTGGGTGTGAAAGTTCAGTTATCTTTTTTTCCTTTCTCCCATTTTTCCCTTAGTTATAGAGATCGTCGCACTGTACTATATAGACAACCTGTGATGACCCTCTGATTTCACACCCTTCTTGTGAAAACCAGTGCGATGATGTCGCATTGTGCCCCACTTTCAACCTGTGACGATTCCTGTAGGAATTGTTGGAGTGAGCCAATTTGTATATTTTCACCCAGTTTTTCTTCAATTTCCTGGGATGGACTTTTGATACTAGTGATTGATTGATTTATGAGTTTAAATTTTGCATTTGATTGGTTTTCAGTGATTGAAAGTCTTTCTTTGTAGATTTTGCAAGTGTTTCTTTTGATTTTTGTCGCAAGGGTATAATCTTTGGATCTTGATCTGAGTGCTTGTTTGACAAAGGGTCTTTGATTTTATTTGAGGTTTTGGATTGATTTCACTTTCCAGATTATTTGTTGATTGAGAGACATTTTTTTTTGCATTTGACAAAAGGCTTTCTTATCTTTTTCATTTTTTTCTACATTACAAGTTCGATTTGGGAATTGTGTTGAGAGTGTGTTAATTTTCTTAGATTACACTTTCCTTTCGTCATTACATCTCTGATTTGATTTAGGAAAGGAAGAATTGAACTCATTTATTCTTTTAAGTAATATTTCATAATAAAATTATTGCATTCAAAATACTTTATTAAGAGAGAATTTGGAAAATTTTAAGGTTCATGATTGTTTGGGATTTTTTTCATTCAGGAAGTGAGAAATTGTATTTTGTAGCTTTTGTACTTCAAAAGAAATACCTTCTCCCTACTGTAATTAGATTTCATCAAATTGAAAGATTGCACATTCATCTCTTATTTAATTTTATTGGGTCAAGGTCACATACTTCATCAGTTTCATTCCCGTCTCCCTTTTGAGTAAACAACAACCTTTAAAATACAACATAATTTTAAAATTTATTAGCAAATTTTATTTTCTAGGAATTCTCTTCACCAACATTAGCTAGGATAGCGCTTTGGAATAGGTTGTGAGGCACACTCTCCAAAGAATAAAAACACACAATAGTATCTTGTGATAGGGATAGTTCAAATCCAATTTCTACATTTTGTCCTGGGAAGCCCTTCTAACACAAGGGTCAATCATGAGGTCGCATTAGGACTGGTAGAGTTACTCACCCTGCTTTATTGGTATTAGTGTAGGGATTGCACATATTATTGGGGGTCACTTGAGAGTATACCCATGATTATGTGTGGGAGGTTCTCAAAGTTGATTTTGGGCTAGATACCATGCCTTTGCGCGTGGATCAGACTGTCGATTGTTTCCCCATGCATCATTGTCATAATTGGTAACCTTAGTAGCCTGTCTCTTTAGGGTATTTACACGAGGTGGCTGTGGAGGGGCAAGTCTTCACGGTACCTGGAATTGACGTTGGCCAAACTCACTCGGGCTCCTTGGAGGGTATACCCATGATTCTGTGTGGGAGCTTGCAACAGGGTGTAAGTCCATTAAGCAGGTTGTCAACGTAACGTTTCCACCCACTTTATCCTAGCCCCTTCTTGTCTTGATTTCGCAACGTTGGATTTCATCACCAACTAGTGACTTCGAAATAAGAAGGTTTTTTTGATTGGTTTGATTTCTAGATTTTATTAGTGAGTTTTGTTTGTTTCTCTAGTTGGCCATATATTTTTTTCATTCTTTATTTGGTTTGGCCAACATCGGCCTTCGTTGTTCACGTAGGATGAAAGGGATACCCCCGGAAGATCCGAAAGGTTACCATCCTTTTCTTCCTAACTCACCAGAGGGCTCTACTAAGGGAGAAATCAATAATGAAGTAGCCTCATAGGTTGGAAGTTCACACTCTTTAGAGGGATTCTAAATTGTTTCGGATTCTTTAGAGGCATTCAAACTTCCCCCAAATCCATTATTGAGTATTAGACATGATGCACATTTTCTCCGAATGAACACATTGGGAGAAATTGTTGTTGTTGAGAATACTGAAGTACCTACTAGACCTAACGTAGGATCTGGAGTAGATGATCCTCTTTTTCAAAGTGAATCATTTAGAACCCTAGCTCACACTACTGGAATTTTTAATCCTAGCTCATCCCCTTCTTCGGTACGTGATCTTTATGGCGCAATAGGAACGATTTATAATCAACCTATGTCATCGTAAATTCCTGAGACGTATGTTGCCTATACGGTACCTTTAAACCATTTTACTGGCATGTCCAATAATGTCACGATAGTTTCAGACTAATTGTTGGTTGGTTCTCACTCAATTCTTCCTCTCCATATGGCCCATTCTACTATGGTCCCACAAGCTAAGACCGTTTCTACTGTAAATGTGGTTGTCACTCAATATCCTATTGGAACACCACTTTCGCTTACACCAAATTCGTCACTTCCCCTTAGGTATAACACTTTGAATACTTCCATTGTTATTCCTGCCCAAAATCCATCTGGAGGGTCTAGACTTTTTGTTCCTCCTGGGTATAATGTTGCGAGTCATTTTTTTCCTACACCTACCCAGGTTCTCTCTGGGGGGCCTTATGTCCCTCCTCCACCTTTGTTTGGAGGATATGGCCCTAGTGGCTCTAATCTAGTTGGAGGCACTAGTCATTCTATCACTTCTGGTTTTTATATTTCTGTTGGAGGTCAACCTAAAGTTGGGGGGCAACCTTAATTTGGGGGGAAACCTCAGATTGGGGGACAACCTCAACTTGGGGGGAAACCTCAATTTGGAGGCCATAACCCAATTTATGGACAAAATATACATGTGTTACAATATCAGCCTTGAAATATTCCTTTCCAAGGGAATCAACAACCATCTAGGGGAAACATCCTCAATTTAATTCTTTTGTACCCCCTAATATCGTTCAATCGTATCCAAGTTCTATGAATCCTACTTGGATTCAAAATTTTCATTCTAGTGTTCCTTTCCAAGGGAACATACCTAATATTAATCAAAACCCTCCACAATCGAATCTGTCAGGACTGTCTAACTATCTACAGACTGCTTATGGTCCAACTGGTATACCCATGGGGCTTCCTTCTCAAAACTGCCAATTTCCTCAAGTGAACAGAGAGTTGCCTTTTCTAGCCAGTTTGGATTTACCGGATTTATCTAGGATTTTGAATGATCCAATTTTGATTCTCCTTATTGGTCCATCATAGCGTCCAAGTTACCATATGACATTCCTAAGTTTGATGGTCTATTGGGAGAAGACCCAAATAATCATGTCATGACTTTCCATCTTTAGTGTTCATCCAACTCATTGATGGATGATTCCATAAGATTACAAATTTTCCAATGAACTCTCACGGGTTTGGAAGAAAAATGGTACATTGAGTTACCGCAAGGATTCTTTAACGAATTTAATACCTTATCCATGTCCTTCTTAACACATTACCAGTTTCCAATTCGATATGAGACAAGAACCAAAATTTTAAGTTCTTTTAAACAATCCTCTTCCACTCATATTTATGATCATATCCATGAGTGGAGAAGGAGAAGACATTTAATCAAAGTTCCCCTTCCTAATCAACTGTTGGCTAAGTGGTTTACCAAATCACTCATTGGGCCCATATACTGTGATGTGGCCATGGGTGGTGTCACCACTGAAGAGCAGGAGATTAGTCGTGCTCAGTATCTAGATCTCGTTTATTTACAAATGAGCACTCTTTACGACTTGATCCCTGACGCTCCTCTTCCTTCCATGAATCCTATCCCAACACCTCTAGTAGATTCTCATGCTGCTGATGGTGTGATTGGAACCTTTCATGTTGAGACTCAGTCTACACACCCCAGTCATACCAATCCCAATTCTACCACTTCTAATGTACAAAATACTCCTACTCCTACTCCTTCTGCCTGTAAAACTTATGAAGTTAATTCGGTTCAATCTACACCTATTGGTAAAAATCAAAATAAAAATAAAGGGAAGGGTAAGAATAAGGAGGACAAAAATACTAATCAACAATCTGAGAAGCCCAAAATGCATCCCACTAATGAGAAAGATAAATGTAAACCATGTTATCCTTGCCTTATTTGTGGTGATGATCATTATACAAAATATTGTCCACGACGCGTTGAGGTTACTAAGTTCCTGCAAGGGACTTGGAAGCCTTCTACAGCTTCCATCTTGTCACGACTGTTTCCTTCTCAGCAGAAGGCCCAATTGGTCATTCATGACCAACCTTCTCCTTCTACCACGTCTTATGTCCTTATGTGTATTGGTGACTATTGGACAACTGAGAGGGGGGGGTGAATCAGTGGTTACCATGCTTAAACAATTATGCTTCTTTTAAAATATTTACAAAGCACTCAATGATGATCACAATAATGCAGGGAAATAAACAATGGCACATTCAGCATCAGTCACATATATGAGAAACACAGAGACAAAAATTTCCCAAGGAAACCCATACAGGGTAAAAACCTCTTCTTCTTTATATGATAAGTATTATTTACATTCTTTACATTATCATACATACGAGCACCAACTCATTGTGAGGCTACAACCTCTGTTTTGCAAGCTGCAACTTGCTGAGAGCATCAACTCTATGTTTTCCTCTAGCACCCACTAGAAGGAAGCACCAACTCCCTGGTTTCTCTAGCACCAACTAGAAGGAAGCACCAACTCCCTATGTTCAAGAACCCACTTGAACCTCTAAGGACACCAGTCCTCCCTAGCACCTCCCAACCACCCTGGATTATGAATATGAAATACTGAAACCTATTACAGTGATATAGTGTTCAATAACAGCTTACCAGTCTCATCATTGCTCTGCAATATTTTGCTACTCAGACTTCCTCACTGTCTTCCAGCATGCATCCACTGCCCATTCTGTTCTTCTTCTTTTTATGCTCTGTGCACCATGTCCATTCGTTGCATAGTTCTTCTTCTGTTCTTTTCAGCTGTTGCACTCTGATCCTTCTTCATGCATGAATCACCTTCAACAACAACATCCACAACAACTCCAGCAAAAACAACAACCGCATCTCTTCTTTGTACTGTGTATTTATAGTTTTTGTGCACCTTGTGCATGCAATGCATGCAATACCTCTGCATACTCACACCACGCCAATATCCTCCACAACTCGAGTGCTCTGCCTGATCATCATCGTGACTCTTCAGCTTCTCTGGCCATTTTTCCACTCATTCAACATCACTGTATGTTATGCTGAGATTCCTCAGCCTCTTTGGCAGTTGAGACTCTTCGTCTTCTCTGTGACAGTCGAGCTCACCTTCTCTGTTCCAGTTACAGGCTTCAATGCTCATCCAGTTTTCAATTTCCTCCACGAGCATCTTCATCCCTCTTGAAGATTCCCAGAGACTCTTCATCTCCTCTGTGAATCACCCCGAAGTGTTTTCGAGTCCTCTGGAAGAAACCATCAGTGGTTTCTGGCAGTTACACTGTGACATGCAACAGTAGCCCTCCAATCTCCTTCAGTTTCATCTACATCGTTGGATTAGCTCTGAAGGATATTGTTGTGATTTATGCATTTCTCACTTTCGCAATTCAGATATTCTGCGATGAGGCATCTTGACTCTTCATGTCACGATCTATGAAAAGGAGCTTGGCTGCTCTAGCTCCCTCCTCTACGTGATCACAGGAGGTGACCACCAATTACAACGACATTTCACCTTTTCGGTATTTCGGCATTTGTACCAGACGCGATCCCCAAAATTCCGAGGTGGAGCTTATCTGCACTAGGTCCTTCCTCCACGTGACCACAGGCGGTGACCACTGTCTGCACTAAAAGGCACTACGAACTCATGATCTTCATCGACCCTGATCAACGGTCCACAATATCGATGAATCAACGGTCCAGATATTTTTGCGATCTCGCATCTCGTTGTTCCTTAGATGGAGGCTCTCGTCACTCCAAGTTGCAATAGGCGAAACTCTGAGATGGATCTTAGATCGATGGTCCACGTTCTAGGTGATATGATGGTCCTGATATTTTCATGATATCGCATCTTGTTGTTCCTTATATGGAGGCTCTTGTCACTCCAAGTCGCGATAGGTGAAACTCCGAGATAGAGCTCAAATCAACGGTCCATGTTCTTGTTGATCCGACGATCCAGATCTTATCGTGAGTTTGAATCTTGCAATTCCTCTGATGGAGGTTCTCATCACTCCAAGTCGCGATAGGCGAAGCTCTGAGATGGATCTTTGTGGTGCTCTGATCTTTCGCCACACGTCCTCTTGATCAATGGTCCACGACTGTCCCCGATGGATGGTCAGGATTCCTTCATAGTTTTGGAGAGTTGGATGACTCTTGGACTTATTCTCCTTACAACTTCACCATATCTAATGGCTATTGAGCCTTCATAGATACCCCAGATCCTATGACCCAGATCTTCTCACGATTTCACCACTTCGCGATTTCCCCGCTTCGCGATTTTGTCCACCTTCACGATTTTGACATTTCACATTTCGCCTCTTCATGCTCTTTAATGAACGTGCAGGTTCTCCCTGATCCAACGATGGTCGGATCTTACACTCAGATCTGATGCCTAAGATCTGTTCTCCTCTTCTGCGCATTCTTCTTGTCCACAAATAGATCTGACGGTCATCGGGGATTCTGAATAAGATCCAACATTCACTGTTGCTCCTCCTCTTCCATTATCACTGCGTTGCTGATCATACTGATCTTTTCCATCGTTTTTCTTTCCATCAATGACAATATTACTCCCAACTGTAAACCTTCCAACAATCTCCCCCTTTGGAATTGATGGCAACCCTGAACGACTACGCTAATCTGTTTGGACCTCCAACTGTAGCATCCGATCCGGACCACTCCTTTTATCCCCCTTTGAAATCAATGTCAAAGAAAAAACGCTCCCCCTGAGTTGTTGCAATAATTTTATGAGGTATCAGATATGAAATCAATACAAGAATCCCCCTGACAGGATGGACTTTCTTACATGTGAGACAGGATAACACCCAGCTTCTGTCTGAGATATTCAAATGGTGTCTTGGGTAGAGGTTTAGTAAAAATGTCTGCAATTTGTTCTATGGTTGGAATGTAATGGACCTGAACAATCTGATTGGTGACCTTCTCTCTCAGAAAATGATATTTTATGGGAATATGCTTGGTCTTGGAGTGGAATACAGGATTTTTAGACACACTGATGGAACTAGTGTTATCACAATGAATTGGGATCGGTGCAGTGTATTTTACCTCCAAATCTGCAAGTTTCTGAATCATCCATAATACCTGAGTGCAACAGGTAGCAACAACAATGTACTCTACCTCTATGGTTGATAAAGAAATGGAACCTTGATTTTTACTAAGCCAGGCTACTAAGGAGTCACCCAGGAAGAATGCTCCTCCACTGGTTCTTTTTCTCTCATCAACACAATTTGCCCAATCTGCATCTGAATAAGCAGTCAGCTGAAGATTTTGATTTTTGGGATACCACAGACCATAAGTCATTGTTTCTTTCAAATACTTGAATATCCTTTTGACAACTTGCAAATGAATCTGTTTAGGTGTAGCCTGATATCTTCCTACCATTCCTACAACATGCATTATGTCTGGGCGAGATGCTATGATGTACAACAGGATTCCTATCATTGATCGATATGAGCTTTGATCAACATTAGGTAAATCATCATCCTTTCTTAATTTACATCTAGTTACCATAGGTGTGCCCACAGGTTTAGAATCTTCCATTTGAAATCTTTTCAGCATTTCTCTTAGATATTTTTCTTGAGGAATGAACATCCCTTCGAGCCTCTGAGTAATTTGCAGACCAAGAAAAAATGACAGTTCTCCTATCATAGACATTTCAAATTCAGACTCCATGGCAGAAGCAAACGATTGTACCAATGAATCCTTATTACATCCAAAGATGATGTCATCTACATAGACCAGTACGATGAGAAAATTATTATCCTCTGTTTTAATATACATATTGTTGTCAACTGTTCCTCTCTTGAACCCTTTGTCTTTGAGATATGTATCCAGACTGTGATACCAGGCTCGAGGGGCTTGTTTTAAAACATATAGAGATTTCTTCAACTTGCATACTAAGTCAGGGTTATTAGACAGTTTGAAACCCCCTGGTTGTTCCATATAGATTTCTTCACTTAAATCTCGATTTAGAAAGGCTGACTTGACATCCATTTCATAGACTTTAAACCTTTTATGACAAGCATATGCAAGAAAAATCCTGATAGCTTCTAATCTTGCTATGGGCACAAATGTTTCACCAAAATCCAGTCCTTCTATCTGAGCATAGCCTTTACAGACTAACCTTGATTTTTTCCTGATAACTTGTCCTTGCTCATTCAACTTATTCTTAAAGATCCATTTGGAGCCAATGACGTTTTTACCTTTAGGTCTTTGAACCATCTCCCACGTATTGTTTTTCTCAATCTGATCAAGTTCATCATTCATTGCCTTAACCCAATGATCATCTTTGTTGGCTGCATTGAAATTCTTGGGTTCCAGCATGGATATGAAAGCTATATGAGATTGTTCGGTGATTTTGATTAGCTTTCTCCTGGTTTGTACACCTTTGTCTTTTTCTCCAATTATCTGACTTGCAGGATGATTCTTTTGAATGATTCTGGAGGAGGAGTTTGAAGTTGGCTGCTGATTTGAGTCTGTCTGAGTGTCTGAGTCTTTATGTGATTCAGAGTCTTTGTTTTCTGATTCTTGGACCTGTTTATCGTCAGCTTCAACTGTGTCGTCTGTAGAGGACTCATTTCTGTACATCTCTCTTGTTGGGATTCCTTCATCAAATGTTACATCAATACAGTCAACCATTTTATGCAGCCTCTTATTATAGCATCTGTATCCTTTACTGTTTGTAGCATACCCTAGGAAGATACCTTCATTAGCTCTGTCATCATATTTGCCAAGATTTTCATCATTATTCTTTATATAGCATTTACTCCCAAAGACTTTGAAGTGTTTAATTGAAGCAGGTCTTCCAAACCACAGTTCATAAGGTGTCTTGTCACTTTGTGGTTTGAGGTGGGCTTTGTTAAGAACATGGACTTCTATGTGTATTGCTTCTACCCAGTAGGTTTGACCAATGTTCTTCTCATTCATCATTGACCTGGCCATTTCTTGCACTGTTCTGTTTTGCCTCTCAAATACTCCATTTTGTTGTGGAGTTCTTGGGATTGTGTATTCTCTCTTGATCCCATGTTCATCACAGAATTACTTGAAGTATCTTGACATAAAATCTCCTCCCCGGTCTGATCTTACTGCCTTTAACCTCTTCCCTGTTTGAGTCTCAGTTAAAGCCTTAAATATTTTAAACTTCTCAAATGCTTCAGCTTTTTCTTTGAGAAAGGCAACCCAAGTAAGTCTGGAGTAATCATCGATAATCAACATGAAGTAGTTTTCTTTCCATGTGCCTTCCTGTCTTGATGGTCCACATAAATCCATATGAACTAGTTGGAGTGGTTTTTCTGTTGAAGTAGAACTCTTGGACTTAAACTGTGTCCTGTTTTGCTTCCCTACTTGGCAGGGTTTACACATTGAATCTTAAGGCTTTGATATCCTTGGAAGATCTTTTACTGCCTTGAGTTTTTTGAGTTTGATTAAGTGGTCAAAGTTTAGATGTCCAAGTCTCCTATGCCATAACCAGATTTCATCATGTCTTCTTAGATGACATTCTTCTCTATTTTCTTTCAGCACATAAACATTATTTTCTGTCCTTATGCCTTTGGCCACCACTTGTCCTGAGGTTACAAATTTTATCTTGCAGTCCTTAGATGTGAACACCACTTCACATCCTCTGTCACACATTTGACTTACATTGAGAAGATTATGTTTCATCCCATCTACAAGGAGAACATCTTGGGCTTTTCCTTTTCCATTACTTACGCTGACCATCCCTTTTCCCTTTATTTTCCCTGGAGCATCATTTCCAAAGGTTACATTTCCTGATTTGCTTTCACTTAGAGATAGAAACTTGCCTTTGTCTCCCGTCATGTGTTTGGAGCATCCACTGTCTATATACCAAGGATTCATTTTTCTTTGAGCGGACAACACTAATACACACTTGTCACTTTCCTTCTTCTTCCAAAACTTAACATTTTTAGCAGGGGATTTCAAATCTGGTTCATATTCCCTTAGACGATAGTCAATAGATTTGTGTCCATAGTTATGATAGATGTAGCATTCAATCTCATTTTTCAACAGGTCAAACTTATTGGTGCAACGTTGTCTACTCATTGACTGTTGATTATTTCTTGACCTCTTTAGTTGCATATCCCTGAACTTAATTTGGCAATTGGCAATCAGTGAGGGTTTGTTACTTGGTTGCATCATTCTTTGTTGTGGCAAGTATTTATTCCTTTGAAATCTTAATTGCTCATATCTAAGTCTTAAGGAACAATTTACAGCTTTGTGACCAAAGTTAGCACAGTAGTAACAATAGCCATAGAAAAATTCTTTGTACCTGGAAAATGGTTGTCTTCTTTGAGCAAATCAATTTCTTCCAGGATGGTGACGTCTTTCAGCAGTGAGCGCATTACTTCTTTTTTCTACAGATTTATATCTAGCATCTTTTACCTTACTCAACCTGGGTGACTGATGGTCTTCCTTTGTTTCTGCGGGTTTTTTATTGTCATTGGTTGTACTTTTGACAAACTTGATGGGTTCTTCATTTCCTGGCTTATCACTGCTTGATCCCTCTTCATAACCCAAGCCAGTTTTCATCTTTGGATTCCTTTGATGATTTAGAATGGTGGTCAATCCTTCTGAGGATTTGATACTTGACATATTCTGATTATACAAGGATTGAAACTTCTCCATTTTTTTCCTTGTTTTCACTACTTCTTGTTCTAATGCTTCACATCTTG
>ML793546.1:5004-24900 GCA_009831015.1 Picea engelmannii
ATAGGGTTTGTGGCTAGTCCTAAAACTAGTCTAAAACATGTGTTTCGGGTAAAAATGTCATAACTTCTTCATAACATATCCAAATTCAGTAAGACCAAATGTGTTGGTTAGAGTACAGTCTGTAGTATGTTGTGTAATAGTTTCAGATTGATTCAACAAACATTATGTGTGTGACACGCTCTACAAGGTCGCTCTCTAGAATAATCCAGAATTCAACAAGGTATGCCATTTTTGCTATAACTCCTTTTATGACAGGTTCCAAGTAGTAACACCTGGAGGAATTGCATAAAACACATTAAAGAACATCGTGTATCAGTTTCAGATCTTTATTCATTACAGGTACAAAGTTAGGGTTATTTCAAGTTAGGGTTGTTGACTAATCCAAAACTAGTCATTTGAGACTAAAGAAAAGTTTGATGAAAATGATAGTCTCTTGTTGTTAAAGTTAAGGAAGGTTTGCAAGTATGTGATAATATACACCTGGTCTATTACAGAGTTACAAATCATATTTGGATGATGAAATTTATGAGGGATTTTGGTTAAGGTACATGTTGGGTACATGGTTGAGACGAGTAGTTGATGAGTTGGCACATACATGAGGTGTATACTTGATGATGTTGGTACATATTGATGAGTCATAATTGATGAGTAGTTGACACACGATTGGTACATACTTGGTACATGGTTGGAGGCACTTGTTAGTAGTATTGTTGACACATGGTTTATGGATGATGTAGCATACTTGTATTATTAGAAGCACATATTGATCTTGGTGATGATTATGAGTTGTTGTGTTATGCTTGGTTGATACACATCTTTGAGAGTTGTCTTGGTGATTGATATTGGCGAGTAGATCTGATTTGGTTGATAAGATTGATGAGACATGTTGTTGTGATAAGTTGTTTGGAGAAGTTGTTGTGACAGGTTATTTGTACAGGTTTGGTGCATGGTTGATGCACTTGTTCATGGTACATGTTGAGGTACAGGTTGGTGCATGGTTGATGCACTTGTTTATGGTACAGGTTGATTACAGGTTGTTTGGTACAAATTGGTGCATGGTTGATGCACTTGTTTATGGTACAGGTTGATTACAGGTTGTTTGGTACAGATTGGTGCATGGTTGATGCACCTGTTTATGGTACAGGTTGAGGTAGAGGTTGATGCATGGTTCAGGTTATTGGTATAGGTTATTTGGTGCAGGTTGATTGGTACGGGTTTACAACAGTATATCTCACAGTGATAGCGTGACAGTGGTTCCATCATTCTAATTATACGTCAGGGCGGTTGGATGGGGCAAGGACAGGTGGTTGTAGCCACTTTCTGGTTGTAGGCAGAGAACATAGGGGGTTGTAGCCAGAGAATTGGGGAGTTGGAGCTTCCCTCGGGTTGTAACCTGGGAAACTTGGGGTTTGGAGCCTCCTTCCAGTTGCAGATGGAAAACAAAGAAAGTTGGTGCTTCCAATGAATGTAATTCTTCAAGACATATAAGAAAAAATATTCTATGGTTTTCTCCCGCTTTAGGTTTCCACGTAAAACATTGGTGTACTGTGTATGTGTATGATTGTTCATTTGTTCATTTCTTATTTACTCTGCAGTTATTGGATGATAATGATACATTGATATAACACTTGGATTATATGGTTAAAAGGGATTAAATTGATCTATTACTGATTCACCCCCCTCTCAGTAATCCAACAATTGGTATTAGAGTCGGTTGCTTTAGGAAACAGTTTAACCACTGGAAGGAGATCATGGATTATTCTGAGAATGGAGTACCAATGTTTAATGGTCAGAATGGTTTTAAGTATGATATGTGGAGCATAAGGACGAAAGTATTTTTACAGGAACAAGGGCATTATATTTGGCTATCAGTTGTTACAGGATATGATAGTTCAAAAAGGGCAAAGACTGCAGCCAAGAAGGAATTGAGGAAGAATAACAAAATAACAATGGATTTCATCTGGGAAGCATTATCTAATCTGGTAAGAGAAAAGGTTGGGAAATGTTCATCAACAAAAGAAATTTGGGTGATCCAGATGGATATCGGTGGCCACCCACCTTTTCCAACTGGCTCAAAACAGTTTTCTGACAATTTTGGCAATTTACTATTTTTAGCAGTTTTAACTTCAAGGGCCATTTTGAGGGCCTAAATGAAGGTTTTTCGGTATTGATATCTTTAATGATAACCTAAGGCGTGATTGAGCCCCCAAAATGAATCTTCTCGACGATACCTTTCCAACGGCCTATCACATGCCTAAAACGGAGATCATATGCAAAAGTTACGACCCCGGGAAGTTGATGTACTAACTTACCCAAACGAGGCCCACATGACTTTTGGCGCTTCATCTCCTAGGGTCAGGTTTTTGGATGTCTAGGGTTTTTGGCATTCTTGTTTATTGTAAAAATGCCTTCAGAGCCTCATTGTAATCTTCTTCTTGCGAATGCGCACTACCGTCACATCTCTTCTCAAAGATAAGCCGCCACCATTCCAGCAAGCTTGTTTACTCTGCATTTTACAGTTTCAGCTTATTTTGTTATTGAATAGAAAACCAATTTTACTGCATCTCTGTTATTTTGTGCTAAGCACATGTTAATAATCTATATTAATTTCGTTTTGCTCATAAAATCTAGATCAGTGGTATCAGAGCAGTTTGCTCCTTGTCGTCTTAATGCATGTCCCCAACGAGGTCGAAGTACAAAGAGTTGGGTCTCGAGCTTGTTTCTCTTGAGGACAAAAGCTCTCACACGCCCAAGCGACCTCTCATGGCAGGAGAAAAGAAAGATGACGGGACAGGAGATCCTTTCAAACTATTGATTGAGGAAGCCCTCACACAACAGAGAAACAAGATGATGGATAGTTTCGCGCAAATCCTTTGGTGGCTACCAACAAGCGTCACATCTTCTTCGAACGAAGGCGTCGCCCCCTTCAAGGTACAAATAAACTTCGATGTTACTATATTTGAAGGTCAGATAGACACAGATGTTTTAGACAAGTGGTTGAATCTATTAGAAGGGTATTTTTCTGTCCATAACTTTTCAAATAGAGAAAAGATTACTTTTGCGCTCCTCAAAGCCGTTCCCCATGTCAAATATTGGTGGGAAACATTTTGTGAGCAAAAGAAAACAGAGGAAACCTCATTATTTTCAGTCACGACTACCTGGGAATCCTTCAGGGATGCTATTAAGGAACAATACTACCCTATCGGAAGTTATGACAACCTTTATACCAAATGGACCACATTGGGGCAAGAAAGAGACCAAGCAGTGCCAGATTTCACAAATATCTTCCATACCTTGCACACCATGTTGGGTATCAAAGATTTAGAGCGACATCTTGTGCTCAAGTATCGCGGTTCTCTACATAGATACATCCAGACTGAAATGGAATTTCTGGACATCTCATCCTTGGGCGCGGCCTACCGATATGCCATCAAAATCGAGGAGAATCTCAAACAAAAGACGTGGCAATTTGGGCTTGGGAACCCCGCACAACAAAAGCTAGGAAATGGTAGCCCCAACCCACAGAACAAAGGGCAGATCAAAGATGGATAGTATCAGGATAACTAGTCCAAGCCGCAAGCAAAGAAGGACACCGGAAAGACAAAGAAAGATACCGGGAAGTGATGCGACTTCCATTAGAGCCCTTGGCATAACACTGCTGACTACCGCTCAAAGCAGTCGTTGGTGGCCGAAGTGAAAGCCTCTGAATCAGATGCGGATTCTGACTCTGAGCCAGAACTAGAAAGGGGAAGACAAATCTTGCTACCACCAAGCTCTAGCCTGGTGAACCAGACGAGCCAGAAAAAGGAGAGCGCCTCTTCCATTCACATATGTGGGTAAAAGGCACCCCGCTGCACTTCATCGTTGATAGCGGTAGCCAGAAGAACATCATCTCAGCAGAGGTCATCAAGCGGCTGGCCCTGCCAACAACATTGCACCCAAAACCCTACACCATTGGATGGATCCGCCAAGGAAGCGATCTCCGCATCAGCTAACAGTGTCAATTGTCGTACGACATCAAACCCTTCAAAGAAGAGGTATTGAGTGATGTTGCCCCTCTCCAAGTTTGTGATGTTCTTTTGGGCCAACCTTATTTATGGAAACATCATGTTGTATATGAGTCTAGGCCTCATAGTGTTATTATTACTTTGAATAGGAAATTGTATAGGATACCCAAGGCAGTCCCACCTAGTGTTATTTCCTTGATCTCTGCTAAGCAATGCAGGAAGGTCATCTCTCAGACGGGGAAGTTTGTCTTCTTCGTGATTCGCTCTCAGAATAAGCGAAACATCACAGCCACATCTAGGGTCTCTGCGGTCGACCTCTCCACACAGCAGAAGCAAGTAGATAAGGTCATGGAAGAATACTCAAATATATTATCCTCACCTACAGGGGTACCTCTGCACTGCCAGGTCAAGCACCCCATTGATATAACCCCCGGCACATCGCTGCCCAATGGGCCAATCTATTGTCGCTCTTTGTTAGAGAATGAGGAGATCAAGTGACAGATCCAAGAACTGATCGAGCTCCTCAATGATAGCCAAAGGCATGATTGAGCCCCCAAAATGAATCTCCTCGATGATACCTTTCCAATGGGCTATCACACGCCTAAAACAGAGATCGTATGAAAAAGTTACGACCCCGGGAAGTTGAAGTACTAACTTACCCAAACGGGGCCCACATGACTTTTGGCGCTTCATCTCCTAGGGTTAGGTTTTTGAATGTCTAGGGTTTTGGGCATTCTTGTTTATTGTAAAAATCCCTTCAGAGCCTCATTGTAATCTTTTTCTTGCGAATGCGCGCAGCCGTCACATCTCTTCTCAGAGATAGTCTGCCACCATTTCAGCAAGCTTGTTTCCATTGCATTTTACAGTTTCAGCTTATTTCGTTATTGAATAGAAAACCAGTTTTACTGTATCTCTGTTATTTTGTTTTAAGCACCTATTAATAATCTGTATTCATTTCGTTCTACTCATAAAATACGGATCAGTGGTATCAGAGCAATCTGCTCCTTATCGTCTTAATGCATGTCCCCAACGAGGTCGGAGTACAAAGAGTTGGGTCTTGAGCTTGTTTCTCTTGAGGACAGAAGCTCTCGCACACCCAAGCAACCTCTCATGGCAGGAGAAAAGAAAGATGTCGGGACATGAGATCCTTTCAAACTGTTGATTGAGGAATCCCTCACGCAACAGAGGAACAAGATGATGGATAGTTTCGTGCAAATCCTTCGGCGGCTACCAACAGGCGATGCATCTTCTTCGAACGGAGGCACCGCCCCCTTCAAGGTACAAATAAACTTCGATATTCCTATATTTGAAGGTCAGATAGATGCAGATGTTGTAGACAAGTGGTTGAATCTACTAGAAGGGTATTTTTCTGTCCATAACTTTTCGAATAGAGAAAAGATTACTTTTGCGCTCCTCAAAGTTGTTCCCCATGTCAAAGATTGGTGGGAAACGTTCTGTGAGAAAAAGGAAACAGAGGAAACCTCATTATTTTTAGTCACAACCACCTGGGAATCCTTCAGGGATGTTATTAAGGAACAATACTACCCTGTCGGAAGTTATGACGACCTTTATACCAAATGGACCACACTGCGGCAAGAAAGAGATCAAGCAGTGCCAGATTTGACAAATATCTTCCATACCTTGCGCACCAAGCTAGGTATCAAATATTCGAAGCTAGATCTGGTGCTCAAGTATCACGGTGCTCTGCATAGATACATCCAGACCGAAATGGAATTTTTGGACATCTCATCCTTGGGCGCGGCCTACCGATATACCGTCAAAATCGAGTAGAAGCTCAAACAAAAGACGCGACAATTTGGGCCTAGGAACCCCTCATAACAAAATCTAGGAAAGGGTGGCCCCAAACCACAGAACAAAGGGCAGAGAAATGATGGGCAATATCAGGATAACCAGTCCAAGCCGCAAGCAAAGGACACTAGAAAGACAAAGAAAGATACTGGGAAGTGGTGCGACTTCCATAAGATCCCTTGGCATAACATTGCTGACTGCCGCTCAAAGCAATTGTTGGTGGCCAAAGTGAAAGCCTCTGAATCAGATGCGGATTCTGACTCTGAGCTAGAACTAGAAAGGGAAGACAGATCATTAACGCGAAACCCAATGCCCCCGTTGCTACCACCAAGCTCCAGCCTGGTGAACCAGACGAGCCAAAAGAAGGAGAGCGCCTCTTCCATTCACAGATGTGGGTAAAGGCACCCCGCTACACTTCATCGTTGATAGCAGTAGCTAGAAGAACCTCATCTCAGCAGAGGTCGTTAAGTGGCTGGCACTGCCAACAATGCCGCACCCACAACCCTACACCATTGGATGGCTCCACCAAGGAAGTGATCTCCACGTCAGCTAACAATGTCGACTGTCGTACGACATCAAGCCCTTCAAAGATGAGGTATTGTGTAATATTGCTCCTCTCGAAGTTTATGATGTTCCTTTGAGCCAACCTTATTTATGGAAACGTCATGTTGTATATGATTCTAGGCCTCGTAGTGTTATTATTACTTTGAACAGGAAATTGTACAGGATACCCGAGGCAGTCCCACCTAGTGTTATTTTCTTGATCTCTACTAAGCAATGAAGGAAGGTCATCTCTCAGACAGGGAAGTTTGTCTTCTTCGTGATTTGCTCTCAGAATAAGAGAAAGATCACAGCCACATCCAGGGTCTCTACGGTCGACCTCTCCACACAGTAGAAGCAAGTTGATAAGGTCATGGAAAAATACTTGGATATATTCTCCTCGCCTACAGGGGTACCTCTGCACTGCCAGGTCAAGCACCCCATCAATCTGACCCCCAACACACCGCTGCCCAATGGGCCAGTCTATCATCGCTCTTTGTTAAAGAATGAGGAGATCAAGTGAAATATCCAAAAACTGGTCCACAAGGGGAACATCCGCCCCATCTCATCACCTTGCGGGAGCCCAATCGTGCTAGTACAAAAGAAAGATGGAACCTGGCAACTTTGTATTGATTACCGGGCTCTGAATAAAACCACAATCAGAAACCGGTACCTGATTCTCTGAATCGACGACCTCCTTGATCAACTCATGGGGGCCAAATACTTCAGTAAGATTGATCTAAAGTCTGGCTACCACCAGGTCCCGATAGAACAGACAGATGTATGGAAGATGACCTTCAAGTCAAAGGAAGGCCTTTTTGAATGGTTGGTCATGCCTTTTGGTTTGACAAATGCTCCAGCTACTTTCATGAGGATGATGGGCTATATCCTGTGACCATTCACCAATACTTTTGTAGTGGTGTATCTGGATGACATTCTAATTTACAACAAGACTTGGGTCGAACACTTGCAGCATATTCAGTAGGTTCTGCACACCCTGCGACAACACAAGCTATACGCCAACTTGGAAAAATGATCCTTCAGCATGGACAGGGTCCATTACCTGGGCTACATCATTGATCAACATGGTGTACATGTGGATCCAGCCAAGATCTAAGTCATTTGTGACTGGCCAGCCCCAACAACACTCACAGAGCTTCTGAGCTTCTTGGGCCTTGCCAATTTCTACCGCAGGTTTGTGTTGGGATTCTCCCATATTGCATGGGCCCTCAGCCAAATAAATAGGGGTGGTGGTAAGGTGAAATTTGCGTGGGTGTTGAAGGAAAATCTTCCTGCGGACAGGTAGATCTCCTCAAAGAGATAGACTCTTAACTCTAAGACAAAAAGTGCTTATCATGGTCACTGACTTCCTTTTAGGTATACACAAACTAATGCATGAAGAGGAAGGAGGAAAGACGTACCTTTTACCGGTGTTTGTCCCTGCACGCTCCGAGTTGAACTCCAATCTTGAGCTCCTCGATAAGGCGCGTAACATCATTGGGGATTTGTTGAGTGCTGGTGATTTTAAACCTTTCCAACATGCCAAAGACATGACACAAGTCGAGGCTCCCTCATCCAGAATAGTTCGGTGGATTTGTTGATTGTGAACAACAACATCAACTTGGAAAGCAAGTTGGTGGGAGAGTCGAGATGCATAATTGTCCAGGTTAAACATGATATGGTTGGACGACTCGGGATCAACAGTTCCAAGGGCGGCCAAGAGCGTTCTACGTTGACTGGGGCAGTGTTGTAGAACTTCTAACGCAGACATAGCACACGGTGCTTGAGCCAAATCTTCAACAATGTTATAGTTTTGGGCGGCACGTGAACTAGGATTAAAGGTAGCTTCGCGGATAGTTCTCTTAGAAGGGCGTAAGATAGAGTCGAACGTGGGTTTCTCAATCTGGAGTGGTCCAGATGGAGAAGTAACTGATGGAAGACTAATGGAGGATGATGATGGATCCAGTAAAGTACCGGTACCGTTAGTGTATTTTCCTTTGTCAGGGTTACCTGGTGTGTTGTAGGTCTTAGAGAGAGTGGCCAAATTGATCCCATTAAACATATAAATATGTGCACTTGACAAGGCCTCATCATGAGGATCGCTAGAATTTCCCCCAGAAGAGGGGGTTTGAGCAACCATGGATTGTTGTTGTGGAAAAGGTTGAGTAAGAACAACAGGTTGTGACTTCCCTTGGAAAATTTTGGCCACTTCATTGCGAAGTGGACAATCCCGAGTGTAGTGATTGTCACCACAAATGATACATGGGAATTTGAGTTTCCATTGTGGTTGCTTTTCGGTAGCAGGTGTTTGATTTTTGGGTTGTTCATTATTATTTTTTGATTTATTCTTTGTCTTCTTCTTACCTCCGGATTGTTGTGAAGGGGCAGATTGAACTGCATTCACCTCAGAGATCTGAGTTTGGGGGAGGTAGAGGAGGGTGTAGTCGGTTTGGAAAAAGATTGAGTTTTGACAGAACCGATAACACCATACGCATGAGATGAGGATGATGGCTTAGAAGGATCGGTATTAGCTCGAGCAGCATTTGGAAGCAAATCATACAAAGTACCAAATTGGGAATAAACCAAATCTAAGTACTGAGCCCGAGCGATGGCTTGTTCCTCTATGACCGCACCACCCATAGCGACATCACGAGCGATCGTGGGTAACAGTGATTTAGTAAACCATTCCGCCAATAGTATGTCAGGAATGACTGCCTTGATCATCCTTCGTCATCGCCTCCACTCATGAATATGATCAGAGATATGCACTGAGTTAGTTTGACGAAGGGAGGTCAAGAGTTCAGTACCTATCTCGTAGCGAATAGGAAGTTGAAAGTGCATGAGGAAAGACATGGCAAGGGAATTGAAATCATGAAAAGAAGCACGTGGTAGTTCAATATACCACTTTGTTGCTGAACCAGTAAGTGTTCACTGGAAAAGACGCAAACGTATAAAATCATCCATGAGGGAGTTTGATGAACACCACAAATGGAAAGTCATCACATGGTTTTTCAGATCTTCGCCAAGGTTTCCGTCAAATTTTGGAATATCAGAAGGAAGTTTAGCTGGAATGACTGGCCAAACCGGTGAATGAGAAATAGGATCATTAGTTAACCGAGACAAGTCTGGGAGATCCAGAGTCGCAAGGAAAGGTCGTTGTCGGTTAATTTGCGAATGATACTGGTGCGGCATAGGAACACTAGTAGGACCATAGACTGGGTTAGGTGGATAGTTGTAACCAGTAGGTCCTCCTACATACGATTGTTGTTGGCCAGGATAAGAAGGATTCGATGGTGCATGAGAAACATTGGCATAACCCGGTGGGTTCTGAACATTATAGGCCGGGTGATTTATTTGCCCGTGAGGAGGATAAACATTTTTCCCTTGAGAATGGTAAGGAGTAGATCCCGGAGGCGGATACACATGAGGCCCATGAGGAGGATAAGACTGTGGTCTCGGAGAACTCCAGGTGGTGTTTGGGATGCTGCCCAGATAAGATTGCCTGTAAGATGTTCTGGAAGGGACAGGATTGGATACTCCTCCTAGTGGGTTATTATACAAGTGCCCCCCAACGTGGGGTTGAGTAAAAGTGCCTCCTGAAGATACTCTCCAGGATTGTGAAGGGTTTCCAGCAAACGAGGGTTGCCCCCCTGCCAGCGGTGGATTTACGACCGGGGTATGACTGGCAAACGGAAGTTTCCCTCCAGGAGGAGCATGAAAAGGGGGTTGTCCCTTGGGAGGGGTAGGCTCGCCATGGAAAGGTAGTCCTCCAGGAGGAAAAGGTTCATTGGATGGTGGTTGCCCTCCAACTGGTTGTGTTTGGCCAGCAGGGGTTTGCGTTCTCTGGTGAGAAGATGTCCCAACAGGATCATGTGGAGCTGTAGAGTAGAAGCTTGTAGAAACGGGGGTAGAGATTGAAGTGCTTTGTGCGTGAGTAGAGGTGATGAGTCCAGCATTAGGATGGACTTGTGTTGGTGTAGCAGTAGGGTTAATAACATAATCGACTGGGTGATTCATGGTTTGACCGGATGGTTCTGTTTCACTAGGAGGGTCATAAGGATGAAAGGGTTGTTGAAAGAATTCGAAATGATCATAGAGATCGTGTCCCGATGAAGTCCTCCATACAGAACGAGCAGGTGTGGGATTGGTATCTACTGCGGTGCTAGGACGAACAAGAGTCCTATACTCGTCACCAAAGATTGGTTCTGTGGATCCCATATATGTTTCGGTAAAGATCCTCTCCGGTAATCGTGGGATCTCTTCGTCTATGACGTTCCCAAGGGAGTCTAAATGAACCAAAAGTGGTTCGAGAGGAGTTACCGACACAGATGTAGTGGGATTTTTAACAGTGACCAAAGCGCCTTCTAAGTTATCTAACAGAGGAGCAATAACACTTCCAGTGTCGGATTGATTTTCTACCTCTCTACGGTAGTTGTCTTCTGGCGGGTTAGGAGTTAAGGGTTGATAGCCTTCCGGAGGCATCCCTTGCATCCTACGTGATTGATGAAGACCTTTATCATCTACAGGCTCAATTGTGGAGAATAACAGAACACACTGAAAATCTAGGGCCAACTAACAAAAAGAAACAACATACGCTAATAAAATATAGGAATCGACCAAGCAAACAAAACTTCTCTCGATGATCGTACTAGTTGGTGATGAAATCCAACGTCGCGTGATCAAGTCAAGAAGGGGCTAAGATATGGTGGAACAGTTACAATGGCGACCTGCTTAACAGACTTTCACCTTGGTGCAAGCTTCCACGCAGTAATTGTGGATTTACCCTCTAAGGAGCCCGAGTGAGTTTGACCAATGTCTGTTTCAGGTACAGTGAGACTTCCCTTCACCGTCACCTTGTGTAAGTACCTAAAGATTATGGCAACTAAAAACACCAATTCGCAGTGAGTCCTTGGGCGGGTATAGTCGACAGTCCGATCCAAAACGTATGGGCAGGATAACAAGTCCGAAATCAACCCAAGAGGCTCCCACACATAATCGTGGGTATACCTCCAAGCGACCCCCAATATACGATCCGACGACTACAAACAGTTGAACCACAGAGGGATAATCTCTGTAATTTGCCCGAATGCGACCTCATGCGTAACCCCTGTGTGAGAGGGGGATCCTAGAAAACCAATATGACAATTGGATTTGACTCTCTCTAGCTCAGGATGCTAATGTTTGTTTTGAAAACTTTGGAGAGTTGTACTCACAACCTAATCCAAAGTGCTAACCCTAGTCTACTGTTGGTGGAAGATCCTAAAAACAAAAATGTTCTAGATAATTTTTAATTAGCGTTCGTTTTGCAGCTGTTCTTTACTCAAAGGGTGCATGAAAGTGAAACTGATGGAATGAGGACTCAATTCCCAAAAAGATGCATGAAAGATGATAAGCAATCATTTCTTTTCAATGAACGTCTATTTTAAGGGAAAGAGAAAGAGTCGTTTTCACTTTCAAACACTAATATGAAATGTCCTCAATCAATTGGTTCTCAATCGAATCCAATGCAATGCTAAAACATTTTCAAAAATGCCTTCTAATATGCAAACCAATCACTAATATGTGTCTTTGTCGTTTGCATGCGAATGATGATTAATTCAATGCAAAAAACTTCTCCTACCAACTACCCTTTCAGATCAAGGAGATTTGGACAAGTATGATCAGATTTCGCACACACAACACACACCCTCTTGTTGTGATTGAAACAAGAAGCAAACAGAAAACAAAAGATAATAAAGCAAAATCAAACAATTCACACAAAAGAGAGATGTTCAAGAACAATGACCTTAAAAAAACCAAATGAGAAGATTCGTAGACTTCTGATGTCCTTCACCAAAGTTTCTGCTCAGTTAGACAATAGAGAAAAGGGCAGTGGATCGATTCCAAGTTCTCAACAGGAGAAAAAACTCAAAAATAAGAGAGAAGGTCACCAAATATGAACAACAAAGTGCCTACTTCTCAGAAAGCAGAGGGTCAAATGTCATTAGGAAGATATAATGAAGCATTAAGAAGCTGGACAAAGGCAAAAACAGAGACTGAGTTGCAAAAAACACAAAACTGGAAGGTAATTTTGCCAAGGAGAGGTTGGCGCTCTGGTGTAAGGGCCACCAGAGTGTTATAAAGCTCTGTCTAAGACCTCCAGGGAGTGCTGGCGCTGGGCTAACATGGGCACAGGGGCGCCAGGCTCAAAAAGCTCAGAAAAATGTCAAATAAACCAAAAACTCAGTCAATTTTTTGTCAATCAGGATGCATGTGATGGATTAAGGATTCAATCAGCAAGTGCAATCATATATACGGGGTGGACAAGGCCTAAGATAAAAAAGGGGTAAGACAAGGTCTATGAGGAAAAACCAAAACCAAAAGTTTTGATTCGATCCCCAGTGGAGTTGCCAGTTTCTGTTGAAGGAAAATCTCCCCGCGGACAGGTAGATCTCTTCAAAGAGCTAGACTCTTAACTCTAGGACAGAAAGTGCTTATCATGGTCACTGACTTCCTTTTAGGTCTACACAAACTAATGCATGAAGAGGAAGAAGGAAAGACGTACCTTTTATCGGTGTTTGTCCCTGCACACTCCGAGTTGAACTCCAATCTTGAGCTCCTCGATAAGCCCTGTAGACAAACAAAGTACAACCACTTCCTATTCTATCGAGATTAGTTCGAAGTAGACCTATCTACTTAGAGACAAATTCATGTGATGTCAAACACAAATTAGAAAGAAACATGCCAAGCATATTACATTAATGAGGACAAAACGTTACTTACAACCATAGATGGAATGTAGCAGTTTCGTCAAGTTCTCCTTGCCTAACCCTTGCTCAAAAGCTCCACGATCAGAATGACGATAGCTTCGCTGATTAGTCTCCACTTCACTGTGTGTTTCCTATGAGATCATAGGTTTCATGCTTCTCATCCCTTCTCCAAATATCACTTATGAGATCATAAGTTTGGTATGATTCTCCATCCAGATCCCCCTTTCACCATGAGAAAGCCTGCTTATATAGCCTTGGAGAGGCTCAACCACTTGAGATATCATTGGGGTGAGTTGAGGATTTTCCTCCTTTAGTTATGGATCTACCCTGAGATCATGGCTAGACTAGGGATTCAAATCCAACTACCTTCCAAGATTGAAAAGATCTTTCCCCCATTCTTCTCAACAAACCAACTGCTGCCCATAATAGGTAGCGCTCCCTTAAAAAGGCTGTCAGAGCGTTATAACGCTCCCCAGTAAGGTTTAGGGGGGTGCCAGCACTCCCACCAGCAATAGCGCTCCTCCAAAAGGGCAGAGGGAGTGTTATAACGCTCCCATATAGTGCATATGGGGGCGCCATCACTCCAGAGAGAGGTATAGGGGAGCGCTCTCCTCTAAAAACCCAAATTCAATGGTTCTTTCAGATGGCAAGAGGTACATAACTCCAGTTAACCATTCCTCTTCTTCCAAATCAAGTGTTTGAGGTGTTTCAAGTGTCTTTTTGATGTCGTTATAAGTATGACATAAGCATCATGGCAGTATGCTTTGCTTGACACTTGCGACACTTGTGAGCAAAATGCGACACTTGCGACTCTTGTAATGATGACACTTGCGACACTATCGAAGTGAGTAATTTTGATGTGTAACAGTGGGGCCGGTCCCAACAACAAGTGTTCAATGATTTGAAGCAACGCTTGTGCTCAGCCCTAGTACTTTCACTACCAGACCTGTAGCATCCCTTTGAGATCGAGATAGATGCTTCAGACTATGTTGTGGGCGTCGTTCTCACTTAGCACGGCTACCTCGTGGCTTATCATAGTGAGACAATGTCAGATACTGTTCGTAAGTATCTTACTTACGACAAAGAAATGTACTCCATTGTGCAAGCCTGCCGCTAGTGGAGACATTACATTCTTAGGAATGAGACAGTCATCCACACTGATCATAAGCCACTGCAGTTCATGCAGACACAAGGAGAATTCCAGAATGACCGCCATCAAAAGTGGTCCACATACTTGTAGCAATTCCACCTCAACATCAAGTATAAAACAAGAAGCACCAATCGCGTCACTGATTGCCTCAGCAGACTGCCAGTCACGACACTCACCACGGTGCTAGAATCTTGCGACCATGAGACATCTGGATGGCCCCAAATCTATGAGATAAACCCTGACTTCGCCACCACCTACCAAATGTTGGGTGCAAACATAGTTGTCGATAATTTCCATCTTCAGGATGGGTTGTTGTGTCGTGTGGGCCATATCTATGTTCCATCAAGTGAGCGAGTGAAGATGATCTGGGAAGCCCACTACAGTCAGGTGGCAGGACACTTCGGTGTCGAAAAGACAGTGGCAATGCTATAGAAACATTTCTACTAGCCGAAACTTCGACAGGAGGTCAACAAGTATATCAGGTCTTGCACTGCCTGCTATTGCCAAACCGACCACTAAGAAACGGGGCTTGTACACCCCTCTTCCTACTCTTGACAGGCCATGGGAATCCATCTCAATGGACTACATGTCGGGCCTCCCATCCACCAAGTGGGGAAATGACTGTGTTTTCGTGGTTGTTG
Source organism: Picea engelmannii (assembly GCA_009831015.1). Lineage (NCBI taxonomy): Eukaryota > Viridiplantae > Streptophyta > Pinopsida > Pinales > Pinaceae > Picea > Picea engelmannii. The sequence goes on from ML793546.1 coordinate 19,901, forward strand.
ATCGCTTTTCTACGATGGCGATTCTGGTTGCTTGCAAGAAGAGCATCACAGCAGAGGCCATTGCCAAGCTCTTCTTTGAACGAGTCTTGGTACATTTTGGAATCCCACAAACCATTGTCTCAGATCAGGATAGTTGATTTCTCATCACATTCTGGTCGAGCCTCTAGTCACTAATGGACACCAAGCTCACCAAATCCACAACCTTCCACCCCCAGACAGATGGTCAAACCAAGATTGTAAATCGAATGATTGTGCATATCCTTCGCATGTATAATTCAAAGCACCCTCGCACATGGGATGAGAGACTTTTCTATGTCCAACATAGCTACAACTGAGCCCTGCATAGCTCAACCGATCACAACCTCTTTCAGGTGGAGTTGGGATTCCAACCATTGAGTCCCATAGATGTTGCACTTCCCCTTGCAATCACGTCGACCGACTCATCTCTTGCTCCAACTGAAGCTAACAAAGCCACCCGATTCATTGAGCGGATCCAACACATCCACCAACAGGTTCAGGATATCCTACAGAAGTCCAATGACAAGTACAAGCAACACCATGATCAACGTCGGGTGCCACAGAAGTTTCAAGTGGGTGACAAAGTTTGGTTGCACTTGCAGAAAGAACGCCTTACATGACCCCATCGGAAGCTTCACCCACTCCGTTATGGGTCGTACACTATCACCAAGGCCGTGGGGGATAATTCTTTTGAGCTCAACATTCCTCCTTTCTTTGGCCTGCACCCAGTGTTCAACGTGGATCTCCTTCGCCCTTATTTCCCACCATTATTGGACACCTCAGAAGTAGCAGAACAACTGACACCAACAGAGCTCAACCCTGACTGCATACAACAGTCATCTAATGATCAGATTGTGGACAGACAGATCAAGGGCACTCGACAACAAAGGATCCAGCTTTATCGAGTTGTCAAAGAAGGGCAACTCCTGCACCAAGGCAAGTGGCTCACCCGGGGCCAAATTTAACAGAAATTTCCTCATATGATGGGGGAACTCAACACAATGGAGACCATTGCTTCCTAAGGAGGGAGGATTGATCCAGATGGATATTGGTGGCCACCCACCTTTTCCAACTGGCTCAAAACAATTTTCTGACAATTTTGGCAATTTACTATTTTTAGCAGTTTTAACTTCCGGGGCCATTTTGAGGGCCTAAATGAAGGTTTTTAGGTATTGAGCTCCTTAACGATAGCCAAAGGCATGATTTATCCCCCAAAATGAATCTCTTCGATGATACCTTTCCAACGAGCTATCACATGCCTAAAACGGAGATAATATGCAAAAGTTACGACCCCGGGAAGTTGATGTATTAACTTACCCAAACGGGGCCCACATGACTTTTGGCGCTTCATCTCCTAGGGTTAGGTTTTTGGATGTCTAGGGTTTTTGGCATTCTTGTTTATTGTAAAAAGGCCTTCAGAGCCTCATTGTAATCTTCTGCTTGCGAATGCGTGCAACCGTCACATCTCTTCTCAGAGATAAGCAACCACCATTCCAGCAAGCTTGTTTTCGTTGCATTTTACAGTTTCAACTTATTTCGTTATTGAATAGAAAACCAATTTTACTGTATCTCTGTTATTTTGTGTTAAGCACCTGTTAATAATATGTATTCATTTCGTTATGCTCATAAAATCCGTATCATTGGGATAAGTTACATGACATATATTCTTCACCCATCATAGATTCAAAAAATGCCAAAGAAGATGCAGATACAGAACAAGAATAAAGATGTTCATCATGTCAGACATATTCAAAAGAGGAAGAGTATGAAGAAGCATCAGTTGATTACAGAGAAAAATTGATCAGTGAAATTAAATATCTAAAGAAAGAAAGAGAAGAAAACAAGTCATCCAAGAAAGAATTGATGAACCAAAAGGAAAGTGTTCAAGGTTCCGAAAAGGATAAGCAAGTCATCAAGAATTTAAGAGCTCAACTAGAAGAGGCCAGAAGAATTGAAGAAACTCTAGAATATCAAAAGAAATGTTTAGAGGCCAACATAGCAACACAAAAGGAAGAAGCAGAAAAGAGAGAAAATATATTGATGGATCATCTCAAGGAAAGAACCAATGACTTAAACCAACTTGAGAAAGAGTTTGGTCAAGAAGAGAGAAAACTGGAAGAAGAAATAATTACATTGAAAATCCAACTTGAAGAAGCAAAGAGAACAAAAGAAGTCATGAAATCTCAGATAATGAAGAAAGAAGAAAAGGTTGAGAAGCTTGAAGAAGAAGTTGTCACATTGAGAAGTAAAATCGTCAAGCTCAATAAGAACGTTGAAGAGACAGAAACATTCACATCAGTTATAGAGAATGAAGAGAAGCACTCTAGGTTGCTAGAAAAGAAGAATGAATAAAATAGAAAGAGTTATGCAGAAGTACTCAAAGGAAGGGATCATGGTCAACCAGAATCTAAGAAAACTATTGAATATACATATTCAAGAAGACCATCCATGTTCAAGCCACAAAGAAGTTTCAATCATGATCATGATCAGTGAAGGCAAAAATTCAGAAGGACTACGTCACAAAGAAGAACATTCACTCCGAGGTATGCAAATTTATTTTAGGGTCATTGTTTTTATTATACTAACTTTGGACATAAGGTTGCAGATTGCAGGGATTATAAAAGAAATGTTCAAGCAAAAAGTGTCTATGTGGTCGCACGTAACATTGAGTATTACAAATGTCATAACTATGGACACATAGCCAGTGATTGTAGAAGCATGATCGATACTTCCATGAAAGAGAATACTGATATCAGATATAAGAAAGTATGGAGAAGAAAACAGGAAGAACATGTGAACAGAGACCAGGTACCATAGATGACAAGATTAACAATAAAATGAGATGAAGAAAATTCTACAGAGAAAATGAAAGATGTCAGATACAGAGAGGTTTGGAAAATAACTGGAAGAAAAGAAGGACATGTAAATAAGGAACAGGTTCAAGAGATTGTACTTTCAGGCATTGTAGTGAAAGATGAATCCACAGACAGAAAGAAAGAAGTCAAAGCTTGGAGGTAATGAATCTACCAATGAAGATGACGATGAATCTACCAATGAAGATGATGATGAATACACATCAGAGCATGAATTGTTCTGAGCCATCCGGCTTAAAGACTCTCAAGTAATATGAATATTAGACAGGGGGAGTCTATGCGATAGTTGTGACAGACCAAAAAACCATCATTCGAGCAGCTTGCAGAGTTTGAGAAGACAAATTCAGAGCAATCAGTTAGCATAAGTACAGTTTGATAGATTAATCAAGACTTCATGATAGTATAGTGATAAATGGGTTAGCATTATGGACAGTTACGCAAGTAGAGTCTTGGACAATATGGACAGAGATGGATTCGTAAGAACACTTAGTAGGTTTGGACATATATATGATAGTGGACAAGAGCATGGATTCATAGATTGGTTCAGAGAGTGGTTCAAATACAAAGGAACATTATCATAATGGATGATAATTATATAGGAAATGGCTCAAACAATGATAATGGATTCCAAATTGACAGATATTTTTTTTGGACACATGCAGTGCATACATCGATTCACATTCAAAACAAAGTAATGCTCATAAACAACAATGAGAAAACTCCCTACGAACTATGGAAAGGAAGCGCAGACAAAAACCTCTACATCAAGGTAACTCAAGGTAATATTTTATTAATTGAAATTTATGTTGATATTATTTTTGGTAGTGATGATGATAGGTTAAGCCAGAAATTTGCAAAGGATAAGTAGAATGAATTTGAAATGTCATTACTTGGAGAACTATCCTTCTTTCTGGGACTTCAAATACGTCAAAGCAACCAAGGAATTTTTATTTCTCAAACCAAGTATATTAGAGAAATGCTAAAGAGGTTCAGAATGGAAAATTGCAAACCAATTATCACTCCCATGCAAACTAGTTAGGGAGCGATTTTCACAAGGGAAGAATGAGCGATATGACTTCAAAGTGATACCCTTTGTCAAAGGGGGAGATATTATTCATATGAAGGGAAATAGAGTAATCAAAGGATTATAAACATAAAGAAAAATCAAAGGCACGTAAACAGGGGGAGCAACCCCAAGGAGAGTTCAATTAGGGGGAGCAGCCCCAAAGGGAGATACCCTTTGCCATTGATGTCAAAGGGGGAGAGATAGAAACATTGATAAAGAGTATAAACATGAATGTTATCATGACTAAGTGTTTCCATCAATGTTGGTGTTGCCATCAATGCCAAAGGAGGAGATGGTCAGATAGTTGGCTTAGGTTAATGGATAGTTGGTATGGATTGTTGGTTGTCATTGATGTCAACTATTGAAGAGTGATATTGTAGATTGATGTCAACCCTTAATGATTGATGTCAACCCCTTAGTGATTGATGTCAACCCTTGGAGAAAGTCCGATAGCGAATTCTGGTAGCACAAGGTTTGGGTAATGGACCCAAGTGTGTTTGATGTAAAGATGACTCATTATTGTCTTGTCATGGTTGATAATAAGAACAAATGGATGAACTCCAAAGTGGTCCCCTTATGGTGAAATCCCTCACGGGAAAACGCTTTGAGGATTGAGTTATCCTAGAAGTATGGTTAGAGAACCCATGATTATTTATGGAATAATGAGATGAAGGTCAATGAATTTGTCAGTGAAACTATTCTAGATGGATATTTCTTGTCATTCCATTTCCGGTGGTATGTGCAACGTCACATAACTCCTCACGGTTAGAGAGTTATGGCCATGAGAAGTTGGAGAACCCAGGTTTGGGTAATGGACCCAAGTTTGTTTGATGCATAATGGTATGAGTTTTGATATATTTGCAGGTAATACTATTCTATATGGATAGTACATGTCATGAAATTTCTGGTGGTATGTGGAATGTCACATAACTCTTCCCGGTTTGAGAGTTATGGTCTTACGAAGTTGGAGGACCCTCATATGTCATCTAGAAGCCCCAAAAGGTCAAAGTAGTCAAAGTGGTTTAAGAGATTTTTGAAGGTAA
>ML793546.1:25901-37912 GCA_009831015.1 Picea engelmannii
GTTGACACACGATGGGTACATACTTGGTACATGGTTGGAGGCACTTATTAGTAGTATTGTTGACACATGGTTTATGGATGATGTAGCATACTTTTATTATTAGAAGCACATATTGATCTTGGTGATGATTATGAGTTGTTGTGTTATGCTTGGTTGATGCACATCTTTGAGAGTTGTCTTGGTGATTGATATTGGTGAGTAGATCTAATTTGGTTGATAAGATTGATGAGATAGGTTGTTTAGAGAAGTTGTTGTGACAGGTTATTTGTACAGGTTTGGTGCATGGTTGATGCACTTGTTCATGGTACAGGTTGAAGTACATGTTGGTGCATGGTTGATGAACTTGTTTATGGTACAGGTTGCTTACAGGTTGGTGCATGGTTGATGCACTTGTTTATGGTACAGTTTGATTACAGGTTGAGGTATAGGTTGATGCATGGTTCAGGTTATTGGTATGGGTTATTTGGTGCAGGTTGATTGGTACATGTTTACAACAATATATCTCATAGTGATAGTGTGACAGTGGTTCCATCATTCTACTTATACGTCAGGGCGGTAATTGGACGGGGCAAGGACATGTGGTTGTAGTCACCTTCCGGTTGTAGCCTCTTTCTAGTTGTAGCTAGTGAATTGGGGAGTTGGATCTTCCCTTAGGTTGTAGCCTGAGAAACTAGGGGGTTGGAGCCTCCTTCCAGTTGCAGCTGGAAAACAAAGGAATTTGGTGCTTCCAATGAATGTAATTCTTCAAGACATATAAGAAAAAACATTATGTGGTTTTCTTCCTCTTTGGGTTTCCAAGTAAAACACTGGTGTACTGTGTATGTGTATGATTGTTCATTTGTCCATTTCTTATTTACTCCGTAGTTATTGGATGATAATGATACATTGATATAACACTTGGATTATATGGTTAAAAATGATTAAATTGTTCTTTTACTGATTCACCCCCCCCTCTCAGTAATCCAACAATTTTCTTTGGTTGCAAGCTGAGAAACGAGCTATGAGCTCTGCCAGTTAAGATTTTTGCTCCTAGTGGTTTCCATAACTATCTCATCCCTTCATCACTAGTTTTAAAAAACACCATTTTGCAAGGTATGAGCTCACAGTTAGTTTTACATCTTGTATAGAGAATTTGTTGTTATGAATGGTTATATTTGGCTTTGTTTGACATTACGGTGTGCATGAATGTCGTATTTCCCTAAAGGAAAAGAAAAATAAATTGATGGTTGGTTGAAGGATAGTAATGGGTTTTGTTTGCATTTCCATATTTTCACTTTCCATTACAGTTCAAGAAAAAATAACTTATGGTTTGCATGCATACAATATTTGAATTCGATTTCTCCTTGTCTTTTGAGTTCCTTGGTTATTTTTGGAATAACCCAGTTCCGTGTGTTAATCTCAGTCTTGAGTTCCGTGTGTTAATCTCAGTCTTGAGTTTTCTAGTTTTGGTGCTCGGGTTTGACTGTCATTGAATGCCAGTCGTTTGTTTTGATCTGGGTTGAACTCATGGAAATTCTTTTTACCCTGAAGGCATTCATTACTTCAATTTTTTATATGCACCAAAGTTCTTTCTTTTGGAAAATCGTTCAAACCCTAAACCTATGATGGAGTCCGTAGACTCGAACTCAGATTCTTCGAGTTGCATGCACACTTCAATTCTTCCATTCGAACCATTATTCTATCGTTTCTCATTCTGCAAACTTAATGGTTTTGGTTGATAGAGTTGTGGATTTAATTGAAGCTTTTTACATACGACAATATGGAGTTTTCGTTGGTGAATTTATCATTTCCATTTGAACCGATATATATTTAAAAGAAAGGATTTTTTTAAAAGGGTTTTTCAGTTGGTTCAAATTTGGTCTGAATTTGATAATTTCGAAGATGGGTTTTAAACTCGCTTCCATAATTACAAGCTATCAAGCTCGAACATGAATCTTGTGGGTTTCGATACATAATCTTTCCAGCTAAGCTATTGTTTGTTTTTGTCGCGTTTCTTTGACCAAACAAGTGTTGTTGACAATTCTAATTTGGGTTACAAATAAAACAAGGTTAAATTCTCAATGTTGAAAATTTATCAATTTGCTAAAAAAATTAATGTTTAATATCCTTACTTCATTCAATATAGAGTACATGTTGTGGTTTAAAAGGTTGAGACTCATAACATGAAACTCTACTTATTTGGGTTATTATTAGTAAAAGGTTGAAATTGGAGCATAAAATGATATCAATTTAATGACAAAGTTATGCATATGATTATGGCTATGGTTTCTCACATATATATACACACACAATTATTCACATTTTTAATGGGATAAAAGAGAAAATAATGAAAGAGAAAATAATGAAAGTCATAAGCATTATTATATATACCCTTTATTAATTACACTTTACATAAGTTATTCCCTCAAGTCCCATTCATTTTAATTCATATTTTAATTATACTTTACATAAGTTATTCCCTCAAGTCTTTTTCCCATTCATTTTAATTCATATTTTAATTACACTTTACCTAAGTTATTCCCTCAAATCTCATTCATTTTAATTCATATTTTCATTTTGCCCTGTCTATGTAATTAAGATGAAATTTATGCACCAAAAATGACATAGTTTGGATAAATAACCAAAATTTTCAAAGGAAGGATTTTGTTACAACATGTATGAATGATGTGAATGGCTTAGGAATACTTTTCAAATGGTTGGTTTTAATTTGGTTAAGTAAAAGACAAAAAAAATGACATAGTTTGGATAAATAACCAAAAATTTCAAAGGAAGGATTTTGTTACAACATGTATGAATGATGTGAATGGCTTAGGAATACTTTTCAAATGGTTGGTTTTAATTTGGTTAAGTAAAAGACAATAAAGACAATCACTCTTTGGTTGATGACATTGTAAAGTTAATTAAAGGAATTCATATGTTTATTATATAGATTTAATTTTTTTCACTTTGCATAAGTCATTTTCCAAAATCTCTTTCATTAAATTCTTTTTCCATTTCATTACAATCTATATAATTAAATAATATGAATAAGAAAAAGGTTTATCTTATGTAATCATCATGAATAAGAAAAATGTTTATCTTATGTAATCATCATGATAAAAGGGAAGAGTTAAATGATGTGAAAAGGATTTGGAATAATATGAATAAGAAAAAGGTTCATCTTATGTAATCATCATGATAAAAGGGAAGAGTTAAATGATGTGAAAAAGATTTGGAAATTATTTCGATGATTAGTATAATGACGCACACTCATAAACATCTTGTGAAATAAAACTTGGATAGTCTTATGTATGGAAGTAATAGTTAGAGTGTTTGGATTTCATACTTGGATGTTATTGATTCAATGTTTTCATAATTGAATTTTGTCCCTGTTGTTATCAGTGAAAAATCGTCCGCAACATTGCACACAAATGGTTAAAGAAACACATCAATGTCAACAACAATTAGTCCACCTACAACACCAAAATGCATTCAAAAGGCAAAAAACTATACAATTGGGTCAAAAATTGAAATGCACAGATTCACCAAAGGAAGCGCACGCAATACGCAAAATACGCAAAATGCACAATACGCAAAATGCGTGACTATGTACTAGAAAATTAACACACTTCTATGAACGATGCATTTATGGATCTTGTCGGCCCTGTTATCCACCAGTTTGCACAAGCTGGATTTTTTGAGGAGTAGCCAAAGAATGAACAATCAATGCTCATATATGCAAATTTCAAAGTTCAACCAGTCTTGTAAAGGACCCCCTTTTTCCACATTTCCACCATTGTAATAAATATCCTAAGTATGAGATATTGTTAAAGGCTATTGGCCACCTAAGACCCGGAGTGAGCACATACTTTGGAGTGTTTTTTTCTACTTGTTAATTATTTTTTCTGCTTGCCTTAGTGAGAAGAAAAACTAATTTCTAAGTTTTTTCACTCAGAAGACTAAGCTCCAAAGCCGGAGTATGTGTTGGCAAGTAGGTTTTGGCATGGAAAATCTAATGTCTAGTGTATAAATGTATATAAGCTCATACTAGGACATATTGATTGAGTCATTTGGAAATTGCGGCTAGGTTTGATAGTTTTTTTTTTAAGTTTTCAGTGAATTAATTAAATTTCCGCAAAAATGGAATTTATTAATTCCGAGTCAATAAATGTAAAAAATACAGCATCAAACATTGTCAGATGCCATATTAACGATAGTTTTCCAGTCTAGAACACCATGTAAAACACTATTTCCTATCTTTCGAGGCAAATGAGTGATTATTATCACTCAAAAATCAAAATTACTCGAAAAATGCGGAAAATGGATAATTAAATTAATCTCCTAAATTTTAGGAGAATCGGGGAACATGATTGAGACATGTTTTTTCATGTCCTTGGTTTATTGGAAGCCCTGGGCGAGTTTAATTGAGGTAGGGCCCACTTGATTGAGGTGACATGGAGTCAGGAGGAGATCCCAATGTGGGAACTCAACCCCTTCTCCTAGGTGGCGCATTCCCAGAGCATGGGGCATCTCCTAAAGGGCCCACACATTCCTTAACTGAACCTTCACTCTCACTATCACCTCCCACCACTCGCCTTCACTCCACATCCACTCACCCTCCACCTTCCATCACTCCCCCTCATCTCCTATTCACTCCCATGCATCTACCCATTCACTAGTGTGCCACTTCCTCATCACCCACACATTACCTAAACCCTAAACCTAACCCTAGTGCATGCACACTTAGGAATTTTCACCTCAAATGCTATATAAGAAAGGGTCGACCTCTGTAATATTGTTGTAAGCATTTTGGAATAAGAAAGACTTTGGAGCTATTTTGGTGTGGACTCAAATGTGTGGATGCTTTGACCTAAATGCAAATGTTCTTATGAGGTAACATGTATTTTTTACATTTCAGTTTTGTGGTTAATTGTTAAAGCCTATAAGGTATGTTATCATATAATAGGGTAAGATTAATCTAGCTTGATTTGTCTTATTGCTTCTTTATTTCATAGACTCTTACACTGCATGCTTTATTTTTGGTTAAATTAACATGCGTGTGTGAGCTGTGTTGTGTAGGGAAGGCCTTTAACCATTTTGTTGCAGGATTGAAGTGTATAGTTACAGGTTCTTCAAGTTTGGAGGATCGAAAGGTGATGGTTTCCACTGTCTTCATCCAAAAGATTCTAAGATCAAGCTCCCTGTTCTTCATACCAAGAGAACCCCATAGCCCAAAAGTTCCAAGCTCAGGCGAAGACTCCAGAAAACTGATAAATTTCCTTTCCCATCTCTTTATTTGATTGCATGCAAATTCAGAATAATTTTAAGTTTCAATTTTAAGCATCTAAAATCTGCATGCAATTTATTCTAGGTCTAAGCTATAAGTTGTTAATTTCAAAGAATAGATCTAGGCAAGTTTGAGGCATTTTTTTTTTTTATCTTTTCTCACCTAGAACTTAAATCAAATTTTTGCTTAGTTTTAATTTTATGATCAAACTAATTGACTGCCTTATGTTTGCTGTTCTAAAAGAGCAAACATAAGCATTCAAATGAGCCTAAGTTAGGTTCGTGCAAGCTGCCCAAAAGGCCCTAAAATTTTACAGTTTTTCCTTAGAAAATTTTCTAAAATTTTGATTAATTTTTTTTATATCTTTTAAAACTCTTTCCTATCACTTTCTAACTTCGTTTACTTGTTTTCTTGCAGCAAATACAAATTCAAGAGGAGATTCTGCCATTTTTGGGAAAAATCAAGGCTCCCGAGGACCCTGGGGAGTTGTGACTTCGTCAAAACGAAGTTTCATTTTTCTGTTTTTTCTTCTTGTATTCTTTGAAACAATCTAATTATAAGGATCCCTCCTTTTCTAAAAGAGATAAAAGATCAAAGAGAACATATGTTCTCCGTTGTAATAGTGCAATAAAAGCGAGCCCTTTGCGCCCAGTTTCTTCATCCCCGTTAGGGGGATTTGTGTTGTGGGTTTGGTTTTTGTCCTTTTTGAGTTGTGCATGCTTAAAATCTAGTAATCAAATACACAAGTCAAACATATCAAACACACTACAACACTCTAATTTTTATGCATGTTAACCAATTCTCAAATTTTCATGCATACTTAGTCACCTTTGTTTCAAGTTTTTCCCTTCTTCAATCAATTTTGCAACAATATTTAATTTTCTAAAGTATCTTGTAAATCTATTCTCAACTATAAAGCAGGGTACATACATTTAATTGTTGCAAGTTCATTTCTTTACACTTTCAAGTGTTTGTGCAAGTACTTTATTTACAAAGCAGGGTGTGTGATCTATCTATCTCAAGCTTTATTTAAGTAATTGAACCTTGCTAGTTTAATAGGACAATCTCTTAGTAGTGAGTTCATTGGGAGGAAAAGGCCTAAAAGTGACCTGCGAAGTAAGACGGTTTACCGTGTTGTACATCCAACACTTTTGGTGAATTTACTGGAGAAACCATTGGGTTTCGGTAAATTCTCAGCAAGTCCAAGCAAAGAACAAACTTCCTAAGGGGCCAAACACTCTTCATTAACTAAATACAAAATTTACCTTAATAAAATCTTCGATCTACACTGCCCACGACTCCCTTTAAGACACTGGTTAAAAGTATATTCAATTTACCTTATGTGAGCAGTTATACTTATGCATGTTATCTAATCTTCTTTTATGCCCTTGAGTATTGCAGAGGTTGTATCCTTTTGATGTATGAATGTCTCATGAGCAAAGTGTTCTTTATGATGATAAATGCTTAGTGTTGAATGATCCAATTTTATTTTCAACAATAAACTCCTAGATTAAAGTGTTTTTCTTTCTTAGTTTAGAAAAGCCTTAGATTTTATTTTTTTTAGGTACTACCCCACTTGTTTTCGCTAGGAGTTGGCCTAGACGAAGGAGTTGAGGATCAGGGGACAACACCTTGACTCGAGACTTGCCCCCAAGGACACACCAAGTGGATTGAAGGTTTCTTTGACATTACCCTAGGTGTGTATTAGGACGACAACATTTTTGGTGTCGTTGTCGGGATAAACCTTTCTATTCCCGGGTCACAACTTTTGTTTTCCTTTTTGCTTTTGCTTTGTTTGATGCTTCTTGTTTGTTTAGAATAAACTTGATCATCTGGTGACTCCACTTCAAAATAACTTGACAAAGTATTCTACAAGAGGGAACTCACAGTTTTTTTAGCTTCATCCTTAAACCCGAAGGTGTTTTTGGAGGAAGTTAGGCAAGCTTTCTTCTCGTAGGATCCTTAATAATTTTTGGGTCCCAATCCATCTCTGTTAGACCTTTCTTTTTTAATAAATTCTAGTTTAGAAATGGATGATCTTTATAAACCTTTTGATTTTTCTGCAATAAGTGGTTATCCACATTTAATTCCAGAAAAAGCAATTGAAAATTCGTCTTATTTTCAAAGTAATAACATTATTGATGCTAGACGTCATGTTTAGAGAGTTACACATTACTTCAATAAATGGTGTTGCAATGCCTTATATGAAGATGTGGGAATGAAATTGTTTATCTTGTCTTTTTATGATGATGATCTTGATTGGTTTACAAAACTTAAGGATAAACATATTAGAACTTACAAAGAGTTGACTAATTCTTTCATGGAAAAATGTAAGGAGAAGGAACCTCCAGTTATAAAGATGGTCAGTTCAGATACTTCAACAGATTTTGATGAGAATTTTACAGTTGTCATCCAGGCCATGAGATTCACTCATGCAATGCAGTTAAAGGACATGGAAGCTTGCCTTGCAGAGGCAGAAGATTGTATCAAGTATTCAGACCCTATAGAGCCAGAACTTCACAGTGAACAAGAAAGGGAATTTCACTTGGAAATTCTGAAAGAGCCTTTAGATGACTCATTAACTGGTCAAGAGGGAACAAAAGATTTTGAGTTTGAAATGATTGAATACCCAGATAAGTCAAATCCCCACCCTCCTCTCGAGGAATCCATCTCCTCAGAGAAGATCTTCATCAGTTGTTTTGAACCTGAAATGATCAGTGAAGCATGTGTCTTGACAATTCCAGTTCCAGCTCCAGCTCCAGTTTCGATTCCAATTTCTCAACCATCAGATAACTTAATGACAGCTAATGGGAAATTGGAGTATAGATTCAATTTTTCAACTCCAGATCATTATGAGAAGTGGTTAGTTTTCCACCATGACAGTCCAATGTAGAGCTTCATTAAATATTTACAAGGCTTACTTCAAAGTTTGGTTGAACAAAGAAAAACACATGTTTCTTGGATAGTCTATTCCCAAGAAAAAGGCCAAGTTAATAAAACTTGGAAAATGATCTTCAACAAGTTATCTTGGATAGGGATTATTCAGACATCTGAGGTCTTGTTTCATCCATGACATGGTTGATTCATGCAGTCTCTACTTTAGCCAGTCAGACAGTGGAAAGGTTAAAGCTACCAGTGAGCATACAACTTTTCAATTTGCTTCTTCAATAATGTTATTTGATGCCATGGGGCATCCTCTGTAACATATCTCTAACCCTTTCCTCCGCATTTTAATTTTCATTTATGTTTACTTTCTTCTTTTGTACTTTATGAATAATAGTTCATGTTCATTTTTGTATTTACATATATAATAATTGTGCAATTTCAATTTACACTTGGTCTTCATATACATGTGTCGCTGATGTTGTTTTTGGTGAGATGTTTGTGATGTAGGGACAAATTCTTGATTCTCGCATGCTCTCTCTTTCTATAAAAGGATAAAGCACACATCCCCATATGGAGCCAATGTTATCCACCAGTTTGCACAAGCTGGATTTTCTGAAGAGCCGCTAGAGAATGAGCAATCAATGCTCATATATGCAGATTTTAGAGTTCAAACAGTTTTGTAAAAGACCCCCTTTTTCCGCATTTCCACCATTGTAATAAATTTCCTAAGTATGAGATATTGTAAATGGCTATTGGCCACCTAAGACCCGGAGTGAGCACATACTTTGGAGTGGTTTTTTTTACTTGTTAATTATTTTTTCTGCTTGCCTTGGTGAGAAGAAAAAATATTTTCTAAGTTTTTTCACTCAGAAGACTAAGCTCCAAAGCCCGAGTATGTGCTGGCAAGCAGGTTTTGGCATGGAAAATCCAATGTCTAGTGTCTAAATGTATATAAGCTCATACTAGGACATATTGATTGAGTCATTTGGAAATTGCGGCTAGGTTTGATAGGTTCTTTTAAGTTTTTAGTGAATTAATTAAATTCCCACAAAAATAGAATTTATTAATTCCGAGTCAATAAATGTAAACAATACAGCATCAAACATTGTTAGATGCCATATTTACAGTCGTTTTCCAATCTGAAACACCATGTAAACCGTTATTTCCTATCTTTCGAGGCAAAAAAGTGATTATTATCACTAAAAAATCAAAATTACTCAAAAAATACGGAAAATGGATAATTAAATTAATCTCCTAAATTTTAGGAGAATTGGGGAACATGATTGAGACATGTTTTTTCATGTCCCCAGTTGACTGGAGGCCCTGGGAGAGTTTAACTAAGGTAGGGTCCACTTGATTGAGGTGACATGGATTCAGGAGGAGATCCCAATGTGGGAACTCGACCCCTTCTCCTAGGTGGCACATTCCCAGAGCATGGCACATCTCCTAAAGGGACCACACATTCCTTAACTGAACCTTCGCTCCCTCTCACTCCCACTCTCACCTCCCACCACTCACCTTCACTCCAAATCCACTGACCCTCCACCTTCCATCACTCCCCCTCATCTCCTATTCACTCCCACACATCTACCCATTCACTAGTGTGCCACTTCCTCATCACCCACACATTACCTAAACCCTAAACCTAACCCTAGCACATGCACACTTAGGAATTGTCACCTCAAATGCTATATAAGAAAGGGTTGACCTCTCCTCAAGTGAGTTCAGTCTTGGGCAAGCAAACTATTGTAATATTGTTGTAAGCATTTTGGAATAAGAAAGACTTGGAGCTATTTTGGTGTGGACTCATATGTGTAGATGCTTTGACCTAAATGCAAATGTTCTCATGAGGTAATATGTATTTTTTACATTTCAGTTTTGTGGTTAATTGTTAAATACTATAAGGTATGCTATCATATAATAGGGTAAGATTAATTTAGCTTGGTTTGTCTTATTGCTTCTTTATTTCATAGGCTCTTACACTGCATGCTTTATTTTTTGTTAAATTAACGTGCGTGTGTGAACTGTGTTGTGTAGGGAAGGCCTTTAACCATTTTGTTGCAGGATTGAAGTGTATAGTTACAAGTTCCTCAAGTTTAGAGGATCGATAGGTGGTGGTTTCCATTGTCTTCGTCCAAAAGATTCTAAGATCAAGATTCCTCTTCTTCATACCAAGAGAACCCCATAGCCCAAATGTTCCAGGCTCAGGCAGAGACTCCAGAAAACTGATAATTTTCCTTTCCCATCTCTTTCTTTGATTGCATGCAAATTTAGAATAATTTTAAGTTTCAATATTAAGCATCTAAAATCTGCATGCAATTTATTCTAGATCTAAGTTGTAAGTTGTTAATTTCAAAGAATAGATCTAGGCAAGTTTGAGGCAATTTTTGATCTTTTTCACCTAGAACTTAGATCATTTTTTTGCTTAGTTTTAATTTTCTGATCAAGCTAATTGACTACCTTATGTTTGTTATTCTAAAAGAGCAAACATAAAAATTTAAAGGAGCCTAAGTTAGGTTCGTGCAAGCTGCCCAAAAGGCTCTAAAAATTTGCAGTTTTGCCTTAGAAAATTTTCTAAAATTTTGATTAAATTTTTTATCGTTTAAAACTCTTTCCTATCACTTTCTAACTTCATTTACTTGATGTTTTTTTGCATTAAATACATATTCAAGAGGATATTCTTCCAGTTTTGGGCAAAATCAAGGCTCCCGGGGACCTTGGGGGGTTGTGACTTGTCAAAACAAAGTTTATTTTTTTCTGTCTATTCTTCTTGTATTCTTCGAAACGATCCAATTATAAGGATGCCTCATTTTCTAAAAGAGCTAAAAGCTCAAAGAGAACATTGGTTCTCCATTGTAATAGTGCAATAAAAGTGGGTCCTTTGCACCCAGTTTCTTCATCCTCGTTAGGGGGATTTGTGTTGTGGGTTTGGTTTTTGTCCTTTTTGAGTTGTGCATGCTTAAAATCTAGTAATAAAATACACAAGTCAAACATATCAAACACACTACAACACTCTAATTTTTATGCATGTTAACCAATTCTCAAATTTTCATGCATACTTAGTCACCTTTGTTTCAAGTTTTTCCCTTCTTCAATTAGTTTTGCAACAATATTTAGTTTTCCAAAGTATCTTGTAAATCTATTCTCAACTACAAAGCAGGGTACATACATTTAATTGTTGCAAGTTCATTTCTTTACACTTTCAAGTGTTTGTGCAAGTACTTTATTTACAAAGTAGGGTGTGTGATCTATCTATCTCAAGCTTTATTCAAGTAATTGAACCTTGCTAGTTTAATAGAACAATCTCTTAGTAGTGAGTTCATTGGGAGGAAAAGGCCTAAAAGTGACCTGCAAAGTAAGACGGTTTACCGTGTTGTACATCCAACACTTTTAGTGAATTTACTGGAGAAACCATTGGGGTTCAGTAAATTCTCAGCAAGTCCAAGCAAAGAACAAACTTCCTAAGGGGCCAAACTCTCTTCATTAACTAAATACAAAATTTACCTTAATAAAATCTTCGATCTATACTGCCCACGACTCCATTTAAGGCACTGGTTAAAAGTATATTCAATTTACCTTATGTGAGCAGTTATACTTATGCATGTTATCTAATCTTCTTTTATGCTCTTGAGTATTGCAGATGCTGTATCCTTTTGATGTATGAATGTCTCATGAGAAAAGTGTTATTTATGATGATAAATGCGAAGTGTTGAATGATCTAATTTTATTTTCAACAATAAACTCTGAGATTAAAGTTTTTTTCTTTCTTAGTTTAGAAAAGCCTTAGATTTTTATTTTTTTAGGGACTACCCCCCTTGGCTTCGCTAGGAGTTGGCCTAGACGGAGGAGTTGAGGATCA
>ML793546.1:45027-61551 GCA_009831015.1 Picea engelmannii
CTTACAAATGCACCTTCCACATTCCAAGGGTTGATGAATTCCATTTTCAAGCCCTTCCTTCGAAAATTTGTGTTAGTATTTTTTGATGATATACTAATCTATAGCAAGTCGTGGGAGGATCATGTGCGACATGTTGACAAGGTGCTACAATTACTAAAGGAGAAACAACTATATGCCAAACCATCCAAATGTTTCTTTGGAGTGAAGGAGGTAGAGTATTTGGGTCATATGGTATCTCATGAAGGTGTCAAGGTAGACCCTAACAAGATTAAGGCCATCATGGACTGGCCGATTCCCAAAACATTGAAGAATCTTAGAGGATTTTTGGGTTTGACAAGTTACTACTATAAGTTTGTTCGACACTATGGAAGAATAGCAACACCTTTAACGACACTAACTAAGAAGGATGCATTTTCATGGACTCCAGAGGCAACTAAATATTTTGAACAACTTAAAGATGTGATGTGCAAAGCTCCTGTCTTGACCACTCCAGACTTCACAAAAACCTTTATTGTGGAATGTGATGCCTCGAGAAATGGAATTGGTGTTGTGCTAATGCAAGAAGGAAGGCCCCTGTCTTTTGAAAGTTGACCACTCAAAGGAAAGTACTTACACAAACCCATTTATGAGAAGAAAATGATGGCAATACTACATGCATTGAAGAAATGGCATCCTTACCTAATAGGTAGGCACTTCAAGGTCAAAACAGATCACGATAGTCTTAAATACTTCTTGGAACAAAGACTATCTTCATAAGAACAACAAAAATGGGTGACCAAGATATTGGGTTATGATTTTGAAATCATCTATAAAAAAGGGAAGCAAAATGTTGTGGCAGATGCACTCTCAAGAAAGGATGAAGATGTTGAGGCCTTTCTCTGTGCTACCTCAATCATCCAACCCGATTGGATAATAGAAGCAAGGGATGAATGGAAGAATGACGAAAAAATGTGGACTCTCATTCAAAGGTTGCAACAAGATTCCAGTGCATCAGATACATTTACATGGAAAAATGATTCACTATGGTACAAATATCGCTTATATTTATGTAAGAACTCCCAACTCAAACAAAAGATACTATTGGAATTACACACCTCTCCAGTAGGAGGGCACTCAAGATTTTTGAAAACCTACCATAGGGTCAAGAAGGATTTTTTTTGGGATGGCCTTAAAATTGATGTTCAAAAGTTTTTGGCAGACTGTTTGGTTTGCCAACAAAATAAGGTGGAAACAATTAAGACCCTAGGTCTTTTACAACCATTAGCCATCCCGAGTCAGCGCTGGGAGGAGGTTTCCATGGATTTCATCACAGGGTTACCGAAGTTTGAAGGAAAGAGTGTCATCATGGTGATTGTTGATAGGCTGACCAAGTATGCACACTTTTGTGCACTCTCTCATCCCTTCAAATCCAATACAGTTTCCACCTCATTCATGGAGACAGTTCAAAAGCTACATGGAAACCCAAAGATTATTGTAAGTGACATAGATCCCATATTCACTAGACATTTTTGGACATAACTTTTTTGTTGTTTGGGTACTCAATTGGCTCATAGCTCATCCTATCATCCTCAATCTGATAGAAAAACTGTGACAGTGAACAAATGCCTAGAAGGATACCTTCATTGCTTTGTCTTCGATAAACAAACACAATGGTTCAAATGGTTACCCTTGCCAGAATGGTGGTATAACACTTCCTTTCATACTGCAACAAAAATGACACCATTTATGGCACTCTATGGATACCACCCTCCTTCCATCACTTCTTTTCTAAAAGAAAAATCTAAGGTTCAAGAAATGGAAGATCACATCGAGCATCAACAACAAGTTCTCCAAATATTAAAGGACAACCTGACCATGGAATAAAATCGCATGAAACAACAAGCAGATCAACATCCTAGTGAAAGAAGTTTTGAAGAAGGGGATTGGGTGTTTTTAAGACTACAACCATACAAACAAATGTCCCTCAAGCAAGCCAATAAGGATAATAAATTATCACCAAAGTACTATGGCCCTTATAAGGTGTTGCAAAAGATTGGTACTATGGCATACAAATTGGAGTTGCCTGCATCTTCATGAGTACACCCAATTTTCCATGTTTCATGCTTAAAAAAGGTTATAGGTGACAAGATCCCAATTCAAACTATATTTCCAGAACTTGACGAGGAATGAAAAATCTTATTGGAGCCTAAAGCCATCACTAACACAAGAATTCACGAGCTGAGGAATAGATCCATTTCAGAGTATCTCATTAAATGGAGGAAACTATCACCTGGAGATTCCACTTGGGAAGATTAGTCTTTTATACAAAAGCATCCAGAGTTACTCAAGCGTTGCAGACAATACTTGTCTCAAGGGGAGGGGCATGTTAAGCCCTAAATAGTGGCTCATTACCCCTTAATTGGGGCATATTACATTAGTAATGTTATTTTATTTATGTCGACTTGAGTCCATTAATTGTAATTGTACCTCCTAGTCTCCTATATATACCAAGGAGACATTTTCATTTGGAATCATCTTGTACTTGAACTTTTGTGTGATGTATAAGGAGGTTTCCCCCTCGAAGAGGCTTATTATCTGAAATTCTCTCTTTTTCAAGGTGTTGAGTATTTATTCTGAGGTTTTTCTATGCTATATTGATATTTGGTTCCTAACAAGTTCTATTTTCGAACTAAAGTGTAATGCTGAGTTGTAACTGAAGTCTCAAGTCTAGTTCTATTTTCGAACTAAAGTGTAATATTAAGTTGTAACTGAAGTCTCAAGTCTAGTTCTATTTTCAAACTAAAGTGTAATGTTGAGTTGTAATTGAAGTTTCAAGTCTAGTTCTAAGTTCAAACTAAAGTATGAAGATGAGTTATGATTAAAGCATGCAAACAAGTTACTATTTCAAGCCTCTCCTCTTCAGCCTTTATAAGCAGAGGTTGACCCCTCTCTTCAACACAGTTTGATATGCAGGTTAAGGGTGAAGCAATAGAGGTGCATATCAGTGATAAAGAGGCAGAATAACAAAGAAGCATATGAGTGTTGTATATCAACAATAGAGGTTGCATATCAAAGGCGTATATCAACAACATATCAATGCTATATGTCAACAATAGAGACAACATATCAGAGGTGTATTTCAGCAAGGTCTCTTAGGTATTTGTCAGGTTATAGTCATCTTGGCAAGCTCTTTAAGAGCAGAATATTCATGGTGGATATGTGTAAGTGATCTTACATTATTAATGCAATAAAGGAATATCGTTTGTTGGAGTTTTTCTCCCTGTACAAGGTTTCCCCAGGGTATATGTGTTGTTGATGTGCACACTTACTTATCTACATAGTTATTTCTATTTGGTTATGATTTGGTATCGTTGAAGTGTATTAAGCTGGAATCAAAGTGTTGAAGAAAATAAAAGAATTAATTTTCATAAGAAATCAAGCTCATAATTTAACATGGTATCATAGCTTAGGGTGTGTTAAATGTGTTGAAGTGCAACAATAGGTACACATAGATCCAAGCTAGCTTGCTTAAGTTTCCAGTGTGAAGTCCATGGCATCCTCCATTTTAGTCAGGGTCGAGGATAGGCTCGAAGGAGCTACCAACTTCAATGTGTGGATGTTACACATCAAAATTACTCACTTAAATGATGACCTATTGTCATCATTTCAAGTGTCGCAAGTGTTGCACTTTGGCTACAAATGTCACAAGTGTCGCAAATATCATATTTCCATCTTGCTTATGTCATATCCCGAATGACATCACATGGACACTTGAGACATCCCCAGAAATTGGTTAAAAGAAGGACATGTCATTTGATGAAGAGTACAAAGCCTTTTGCCTTGAGAAAACCACTTAAAAATCACTTTTGAAGGGCAACGCTCCCCTACCCACCGACAGGGAGCACTAGCACTATTTGCCCTCCTTTGGGGGAGCGTTGCAAAGCTCTGTGCCCCATTCTGGAGTAGCGCTGGGTTGTTTGAGGAAATCTTGGACTGTTGAGGAAAATCTGGGAAAAATCCCCCTCATCTTTGGAGTCAGTTTGATTCGAATCTAAGGTCAAGGCTGAATCTTAGGGTGGATCCACAACTGATGGAGAAATATCCTCAACCTATCCCAAGAATATCTAAGGTGGTTGGGTCTCTTAAAGCCTATATAAGGAGGCCTCCTCATGGTGAATTATCAGTGAAAGCATAGTCATTTTGATTGTGGATTATTTGAGCAAGGGCATGGAAAAGGAGAACTGGAAGAGGCTACTGCAACTTCATCAATGGTCTGTGAGTATCTCTTTTGAGTTCTCATTAATACATGTGATTGGCTTGTTTCCTTCAAGACTGTGTATATCTACATGGACTTGTCTTTGATGGATAGATCTAGTTTCAAGCTAATCATGGTAGAACATGAAGCATGTTTTGTCTTTGATTGGATTGCAGGACTTGTTGAAGAGCTTGGGGATCAGAGCTCAACTTAGACTGAGCAGGGAAAAACATCGTAAAAAGGTTCATATATTCTTCCTTTTCTCTATAGATTAGCTTAGCTAGGTTTAAAGGGATGTCAATGACCAACGTTAGCACCTTTCTGTCTTGGTCTTAAGAGTCTAAGGTTCAAGAGGAAATTCACTTGTCCGCAGGGGGATTTTCCTGTAACAGAAATTGGCGACTCCACTGGGGAATTTGAGCCTTCATCTTTGGTTTCCTTCCTTGGTCTTGTTTTTTTAATTTTGCTCACCTTTAGTCCTATTCACTGTATTCTTTCTGGTTCTTAGAAGTGTTGTTGGCTTTTGGATTCATCCCATACCCACTAAATTTCAGAATTTTCTTGAGTTTTTTTTTTTAATATTTCTGGGCAAGTTTCTGTTTGTCTAAGAGGCTAGCGCTCCCCTGCCTCAACTTTCAGAGCTCTAGTGCTCCCTTGCAGGCTCCCAAAGAGCGCTGCAACGCTCTAGTGCCCTTGAAACCAAAGCAATGGTCTTTTTCTACTCAAAACTCTTTAGAGAATCCCTCTCTGAGTTTGGTTTTTTCCTGATTCATCTGCTCAGGGTTATCACTGTCTCAGTGTGTTTTTATTTTAGCCTCCAACCATTTGTTTTCTAAGAATTGATGATGTTTTGTTTGGGATTTTGACATCTATCTTCCTTACTTTGAGTCACTTTACTTCCCTAAGATTTAGAGTCCATCTGCTACTTTCTCACTCTTCTGATTATACGAAAGTTGTTGTAAGGAAATTCAAAGATATATGCACCATTCCATGTGATCTTTGAGGTCATTTTTTCAGGCATTTTCTCCCGTTTGAGATTTTTGGTTTTCTTTTTGCAAATTTGGTTGTCTTTGTGTTTCTTGTTTAATCATAACGAGAGTGTGTTTTGTTTATGTGAAATTTTCTTCTGATTGCTTAAATCTTACAAATCTTGAAATCTGAATGACATAGGAAGATTTACATCAAACTGATTATCAATCACATTTAAACAAAATGACATATTTTCTTGATTGGTTTTTGGATATTAGAACCATTTTCTGAATATTTTAGCATCTTCTTAGATTCTTGATTGAGAAACAATTGTATGAGGTTACTGCATCTTAGTGTTTGACAATGAAAAGAAAATCCTTCTCTTTCCCTTAAATAGACATTCATTGAAAGAAAAGGCTGTTTCATTTCTTATGCATTTTTTGGGAATTGAATCATAATATCACCAGTTTCACTCTCATACACCCCTGAGTAAAGAACATATGCAAAATCAACGCTAATTAAAATTGATCTAGAACTTTTTATTTTTAGAATCTTCCACCAACATTAGACTAGGCTTAGCGCTTTGGATTAGGCTGTGAGTACAACTCTCTAAAGCATTCAAAACAAACATTAGCATCTTACGATAGGAAGAGCAAATCCATTTTTTGTATAAGTTTTATGGGATCCCCCTCTCACACAGGGGTTATGCACGAGGTCGCATTCAGAAGAGTTACAGAGATTATCCCTTCATGGTTCAACCGTTCGTAGTAGTCAGATCATATATTGGGGGTTCTTCTTGAGGCTTAAGTGTCTTCATTTGGTCTTGGTGCTTCGTGAATTTTGAATCCCTGCGGGGTCCTGTGGAGTTCTACCGGTCCACTTGTCCTCAGTTCTCTCGAAGTATTTCAGACTTGTTATCCTGCCCATACATTTGGACTGGAAAATCGACTGCACCCGCCCAGGGGCTGACTGCGAGTTGGTGTCCTTAGTAGCCATAATATTTAGGGTTTTTACACGAGGTGATGGTGAAGGGAAGTCTTTGCTGTACCTGGAACAAATGGTGGTCAAACTCACTCAGGGTCCTTGGAGGGTAAATCCACAATTACTCCGTGGAAGATTGCACAAAGGCATAAATTTGTTAAGCAGGTCACCATCGTAACTGTTCCACCTGCTCATATCCTAGCCGCTTCTTGACTTGATCACACGACATTGGATTTCATCACCAACTAGTACGGTCATTGAGAAAAGGTTTTGTTTGCCTAGTTTGATTCCTAGATTTATTAGTGCATGTTGTTTCTTTTCGTTAGTCGGCCATAAATTTCTTTTTTCGTTCGTTACTTAGCTCAAGAAACATCGACCTTCGTTGTTAATGTAGGATGCAAGGGTTACCCCCAGAATATCTGGAGGGTTACCTACCTTTTCTTCCCAACTCTTCGGAAGGCCCTCCCGAGCCTCATAACGAACTAGTTTATGAGGTTGGAAGCACACACTCTTTAGAGGACTTTTGAATTATTTCAGACCCTTTAGAGGCTTTTCGAATTCCCCTTAGGCTTGACGCCCACATCCTTCGCATGAATTCAGCTGGGGAAATTGTTGTTGTTGAGAACACTGGAGCATCCATTGGACCTAACACATGATCTAGAGTAGAAAATCCACTTTTTCAAAGTGAAACGCTTGGGACCTCGACTCACACTGCTAGAACTTCCATTCCATGTTCCATTCCTTTGACATTATGTGACCTTTATGGTAACCTAGGAATGATTCCTGATTAGCCTGTTGTATCAAAAATACCTAAAGTGTTTGTTAGTTATATGGTACCCTTAGACCACTTTACTGGTATGACCAGTAATGTCACCAATGTTGCAGACCAATTGCTGATTGGTTCTCATTTGAACCCTACTATCTAGATGGCGCATTCTACTATCCATACCAATAATATGACCCAATCCCTGATTGGAACACCTCTAAGACCAAATCCATCACACCCCCATGGGTATAGAGCTCTGAATCCTTCCGTTGCTAACACTACCCAGGTTCAATCCGATAGAATTTTAGTTCCTCTTGGATATAACACCACTGCTGGTTATATACCTACACGTTTATTGGGAGGAGTTGGTCTTGGTGGTTCTAATCCAATTGGAGGCACTGATCAATCTTTCACTTTTGGTTACTAGATTCCTGTAGGCAATCAACCTTATGCTGGGGGGCAACCTCAATTATGGAGTCAACCTCAAATTGGGACACAACCTCATCTTGGGGGGAAACCTTAGGCTGGAGTCCATAACTCATTGTATGGACAAAGTGCACCTGCCACACAAACTCTACCTTGGAACCCTCCTTTATGAGGAAATCCACAATTATCTGGAGGACAACATCCTCAAGGTCAACAACAACCTTTTCTTTCCCACGTGAATAATGTGTATCCTCCTCATGGAAAAAATGTTTTCCCCCCTTATGGGAAAATAAATCATCCGACTTACAATCCTTAGAACCCATCGGGTTATCCTTCATTTTCAAATGTTTCTCAACCGTCATCGAATCCTATTTATCATGGTCAACAACCACCTTATATAGGAGGACCTACTGGATATAATTATCCATCTAACCCAATTTATGGCCTTACTGGTATCCCTATGACACACCAGTATCACCCATAGATTAACCGATAATTACCCTTCCTCGTGACTTTGGATCTCCCAGACTTGTCTCAGTTGACCAACGATCCTATATTACATTCTCCTTTTTCGCCAATGATTCCTGCTAAATTGCCTTCTGATATTCCAAAATTTGACGGTAAACCTGGAGATGACCTAAATAACCATGTGATGACTTTCCATTTATGGTGTTCATCAAACTCCTTAATGGACGATTCTATACGTTTACATCTTTTCCAGAGAACACTTACGGGCTCATCAACCAAGTGGATATTGAACTTCCACATGGTTCTTTCCAAGATTTCAACTCCCTTGCCATTTCCTTCCTCATGCACTTTCAATTACCCATTCGTTACGAGACGGGTACCAAACTTTTGACCTCCCTTCGCCAGACCAATTCCGTGCATATCTCTGATCATATTCACGAATGGAGACGACGACGAAGGTCGATCAAGGCAATCATTCCTTACTAGTTATTGGAAAAATGGTTTACTAAATCACTGTTACCCCCGATTGCTCATGATGCCGCCATGGATGGCATAGTTACCGAGGAAGAGGCCATTGCCCGGGCTTAGTACTTATATTTGGTTTACTCAGAATCTGGTAGTTTGTATGAGTTAATCCCAAATGCTACCCGTGCCACTACCGATCCATCCAAATCTTCATCTTCATCTCATGTGGATGGTGTTATCGACACCATTAAAACCCAATCTATTCCATAGTCGAATGGAATTGTAAAATCGATCTGCTCCGCCACCTTCTCCTAGTTCGACCTCACACTCCTATACCTCCCCTCCAAATCAAGTCTCTGAGGTGAATGCAGTTCAATCTGCCCCTTCACAACAATCCAGAGGTAAGAAGAAGACAAAGAACAAACCCAAGAAGAATAATACTAATGAACAACCCAAAGCTCAAACTCCTTCACCTGCTACCGAAAAACAACCACAACGGAAACGAAAATTCCCATGTCTTATTTGTGGTGAAGATCACTACACTCGAGATTGTCCACATCATGATGAAGTGGAAAAACTTTTTAAGGGAAATTCCCACCTCGCCGTTCTTACAAAACCTTTTCCTCAACAACAATATATGGTTGCTCAAACCCCCTCTTCAAGGGGCAGTTCCATTCACCCTTCTAATGATGAAGCCTCGATGAGTGCTCACATCTATATGTTTAGCAGAATTGATTTAACGACTCACTCTACGACTTACGACACGCTAGTTAAACTTGACAAAGAAAAAGTCTCTAACGGTTCTTTACCGGATAGATCTCCTGCGACCATTAATTCTCCTTCTGTTAGTCCTCCATCTGGGTCACTGCAGAGAGAAGCCTATTTACAACTCTATACTACACCCTCCTAAGAGAACCATCCGTAAATCTACTTTCAATCCTAGTTCACGAGCGGCCCAAAACTACAACATTGTTGAATATTTGGCCCAAGACCCGTGTGCTATGTCCACGCTAGAGGTTCTATAGCACTATTCCAGTCAACGTAGAATGCTCTTGGATTCCATTGGCGCTTTTGATCCCGAGTCATCTAATAACATCACGTTTAACCTGGACAATTTTAAGTCATGACTCTCTCACCAACTCGCTTTTCAGATTGATGTTGCGTTTCATAATCAACATATTCATCGCACTATTTTAGACGAGGGAGATTCTACTTGTGTCATGTCGTTAGCCTGCTGGAAAGGTTTAAAATCACCTACACTTAACCAATTCCCTACCATGTTATGAGCTTTCGACAACCGGAGTTTCCATCCTCATGGACTCTTGCAGTCCTTAGCTATCCAGCTAGGTGACAAAACTATATCTGTTGATGTCGAGGTAGTCGATGCTCCTCTCGATTACAACTTGCTACTTAGAAGAAGTTGGTTTTATGCTATGACCGTCGTAGCCTCTTCGGTGTTTCGATGCGTACAATTTCCTCATCAAGGTAAAATTGTAACTATCAACCAATCAGATTAGTGTACACCCGATGCTCACACTCCCGCTACCAACAATATTCCTTTCTTGGGAGATCACAAGATCACATATGAAAGCATTGGTGTAGGCTTATTGAAAGATTCTAGCCTTATGGGTACCTTCCCTGGACCACTTCCTCCCACAACACATCATATTTCCACCATCAATATGATTTTGACTACGGCTTATCAATCTTTGGACTTATCTGATCCTTGGATTGTATCTAGTCCTTTGGAGTTCGATGCACTAGGTGACACCATGCCACTTAGTCCAACCGAGGCTTCCTATGCTACTATTCAATCAGCCTCTCCCTCCTCAGAAGACCAACATCTATTGGCACCCGACACTTACTCGATGCCATCTTGGTTGAATTCCTTGTCGTCTACGTTTGACTACATTTCCTAAAATTTTCCTTTCGACGAATCTATTATGGAAATCTTAGCATTGACGAAGTACCTTGGGATGATAACCATCATCGATCCTCTTTTCTTCCACCTCTTGAAGAAATACAGGAATATATACACTCTATATTTGCCCCCGATGTTGTCAACTTCCCACAATCTCCCATACTTACACCAGATACTATTTCTAAAGGGAATTTGGGCAACATTTCCTCTACGATCGTTATTTATATTTCAATCAAGGAAGGTGTCATAGAAAATATTAATCTCGGTGCTAATTGTTCACCCGAAGAAGTGGTTTCTTACACCGCTTTATTTAAATAATTATGTGATGTCTTCACTTGGAGTTACAAATAAATGCCAGGGATCGATCCTTCGATCATTGTGCATGGAATTAAAACTTACCTAGGTGTTAAACCTGTTCGACAAAAACTTCGCCCGGTTCATCCTAAGAAAAACGCAACTATTAAGGCAAAAGTTGAGAAATTATTGAAATCTGGTTTCATCTATCCTGTCCCCTTGACGGAATGGGTTTCTAACATTGTTCCAGTCACTAAAAAACAAGGGACCATTCGTGCATGTGTTGATTATAGGGATATCAATAAGGTTTGTCCAAAAGACAATTACCCTACACCCTTCGTCGACCAGATCATTGATAATTGTGCCAAAAGCGTAATTTTCTTCTTCATGGATGGGTTCTCTGGATACAACCAGATTGACATTTTACCCGCTGATCAACATAAGACAACCTTCATCTGCCCATGGGGAACAATTGCCTATCAGAAACTGCCTTTTGGTCTTAAAAACGCTGGTGCTACATTCCAGCGGGCCATGTCATACGCTTTCCACGATATTAAACATATTGTGGAACCGTACCTCGACGATTTACTTGCCCATTGATCGAGTCGATCAGACCATTTTGGTCATCTGTAGGCTATTTTCTTTGATGTTGGTTCTACCATATTCGTTTGAACCCACACAAGTGTATCTTTGCTATCGAATCGGGTCGACTCCTCAGTTTCATTGTCTCCAAGGACGAGATTTGGGTGGATCCATTAAAGATTAAGGCTATCCTTGCTTTACCTCCACTTAATAATTTGACACAACTCCAAAGTTTGTAGGGGAAAGAAAAATTTCTTCACCGTTTCATTTGTAACTATGCTGAGATTACCAAAGGATTCATGCGATTGTTGCAGAAAGACACTCCTTTCATCTAGGATGACACTGCTCAATAATACTTTGACGCTTTAAAACATGCTTTAACCCATACGCCTTTGTTACATCCTCTGAATTATATGCAGGATTACATCCTTTACTTAGCGACCTCTACTTCCACTATCGCTATGGTGTTAGTTCAGGAGGAACCTAACGGTGATGAACATGTGATATATTTTTTGAGCAAAAGTCTATCTGGTCCAGAGCTTCGATATTCACATGTTGAGAAGTTGGCTCTGGCAGCCATCATCGCTGTCCAGAGATTTCGTCATTACATCTTGCTGTGCACCACCACAGTTATCGCGGACTCAAACCCCATGTATCATATTCTGACATGTCAAGTTATTGGGGGCAAATATTCCAAATTGATCGTCATCCTTCAGGAATTCGATCTCGAGTTTGCTAAGTCCAAAGCCAAGAAATCCTTAGTGTTTGTGGAGCTCATCTGTGATCTTCCCCATGCTGATGAAGATACTAATCCTAGAGATTCTCTCCCCGATGAATCTTTATTCCTCATCAACACGTTCGATCCTTGGTATGGAGACATCCTTCTTTATCTCCAGAACCAACATTTTCAGTCTGATATCTCTCGTGAAGAACGCTGTCGTATTCATCACCATTCTCGATGCTACCTTATCATCAACGACACTTTTTATCGCTGTGGTATTGACACTATCCTGTGATGATGTTTGAGTCATGTAGAAGTTGAACGTGTCCTTAATGACTATCACCTTGGAGCATGTGGCGGTCACCTTTCTAGGATGGCTACAACTCAGAAATTTTTACGTGCCGGCTACTTTTGGCTCTCTATCTTCAAAGATTGTATTGAGGCTGTCAAAAAATGCCCACCCTGCCAAGTTTTTCATAAAAAGGCATGCACCCACCCCACTCTACTGCATCCCATTATTTCCATCGGCCCCTTTTCCAAATGGGGCATTGATTTCATGCAGTGTAAGCCTACCTCAGCTGGGGGGCACAGTTATATCATCGTCGCCGTTGATTACTTCACAAAATGGGTTGAGGCTATGCCTACCTTTCTGAATGATGGTCGTATTGCAACCCTTTTCTTCTTCAACCACATCATCACTTGCTTTGGTGTTCCACAAGCCATTGCCACTGACCACGATTCACATTTTCAAAACCAGATGATGAGTGAGTTACATGCTAAGTTGGGTTTTCACCATGAGAACTCATCCCCTTACTATCCTCAAGCAAACAAACAAGTTGAAGCTATCAACAAAGTCCTTAAAACCATGATTTAATGTATGGTAGGGGCAAACAAAACATCTTGGCACTTACAACTTTTCTCTACTCTCTGGGCTTAGCGCACCTCAGTGAAAACCATTACTGGATTCACTCCTTTCCAGTTAGAATGTGTCATAAAAGTTGTTTTGCCAATCGAGTGTGAAATTCCCTGGTCGAAACTCAAAGTAGAACTCCTGCCTCACACTTTTGTTGAAGAAGAATGCTTCTTACACTTGACTAGGTTGGATGAAACGCATCGTGATGCTGCTCTCATTAACGATAAGTATCAAAAGCGAATCAAGAATCAATATGACAAATCCGTCAATCCTCATACTTTTGTAGAAGGAGACCTAGCCCTTGTTGATCACCAAGATCACGATAAGTTAGGGACAGGCAAGTTAGAACCTTTGTGGCATGGTCCTTACATCCTGAAATGTTTTTTACATAGAGGCACCTACGAGCTAGTTGACTACGACAGACTACGACAGAATCTCCCTGGGCGAGCCCCGAAACGGGCTTTACCTTAAGAAGTGCTATGCATAGGACATCTAGCATGCGTACTTTGTACACTATTGTATTTTTATGTTGGTGTGTCTTTTTCTCTTGCGTGCACAATTTTTTTCTTAGCCGCTTATACTTTGTCTTGTGATTGCGTGCATAGATGACATCTTACTTTCCTATCTTTGTCGGGTTTGCAGACGACGCTAGTCGACACACCTAGAATATTGCTTCTGTAACTTGGGTCATTTACCACTCTGATGAGTTGGTGAGTTCAAGAGGTATTTGCTTAGGATCAACAACTAGCAACATGGCAGAATACCATGCTGTCATCAGACTTTTAACTGAAGCCTCCTCCCTAGGTATATCTCACATGATTATTAACCTAGAATGTCAACTCGTGGTCTGTAAACTTAACCGAATCTATGCCATTCACAACCCTATCCTATTGCATCTCCACCTATGAGTTCATCGCCTTGAAAGAATGTATGAATTTATCGAATACATACACATACCAAGAGGACTTAATATAAGTTCGGATTTGCTAGCAAATTATATCATGGATTAGTATCTTGCGCATAGATGATTTTTCATAAAAGAAACAAATTACATAAAATACATCACATGTAAATTAAACGCATCATATACAAGACATTAATATTTTCAAACATCATTTGGCACCATAAAAACTCAGATATGTATATATATATATATATATATACTGCGTGATAGAAATTGTATGGTTATATAAAAAAGTACATAGAAGGGAAATTTTTTCTTGGGTCCTCATGCCCATAACATCGTCATATAGACTATACAGAAAACATCAGGAAGGTCCTAATCCTCCCACATCACGTTGTGCTTTGAGTATCACACTACCGCACGAGCTACTCATCTCACTAAGGAGTTAAGACTCTCAGGGAATCCCATTGTATGTCTTTGTAGATGTAAGGGCACATCCCGCCTCCTAAGAGGAGGGACACCCATCATGAGACCTTGGAGGCTTCTTTCGACCTCCCGGATACCCCCTGCTGCTACCTCATGCTCCACTGCTATCTGAGCATCTCCACGATGCCCTAGTGTCGGCATCTTCGCCGAATGTGTTGCTCCTCTGTCTGCACGCTGATACAATACATCTGTTAAAAAACTCTTCTAAGTACACATACAAATTATATAAATTTTAAAATAAAAAAAACACTTGACAAGATTGTTTTGGTTTCTTACGTGACGCGTCCCAGTCCATTCCATCTTGAAGAACCAGGTCCATGCTACCCCATAGATCCACTCCGACGTATGGGAAGTCCTCTATAACGATCAACTGACATCTCAGCCAAGCGAGGAAGTCACCTGTAAATATGAACTCCGACTCCGTTCCCAGCCTCGGAGACAAACTTGTCCAATGCTCCATACATGGTTCACCCATCGGTCGTACGACTAATGCAATCTATGCTTGCATATGAGGAATGCGTTCTAGGAAGAATGAAACCATAAATGAGCCATATCCAAACTGCTTCTGCTGCCCCATCCTGCATCTCGAAATCTGCTCCTTCACATTTTGAAGGAATGTTGTGCTCCAGTTGAATACAGTTGGCTCTAAACACTGCAAAGCATAAGCCATCTACTATCTCGAAACCAAGTGTGAGCTGGTAGTACCTGCTAAAATTGTAATGGAAAATAGAATAGATCGAAGAGGTAGATCCTTGACATCTTTGATCACAATCCTACCTCCCACCAATCTCGATCCTAGGATACAATGATTTGCCAAGTATTCTTCTACAGGCATGGGAAGTGCCCTCTATCCAGATAAAATAATAGGGGCTCCTCTCTTTGAGAGGTCGGTCAGGAAATAAACATCCTCCAACTCAATGGTAAGCAACCATGTCCCAATTTGGAATTTCTGTTCCATAGTGTTCCACAACCCGATCATGTACTCGAGGAGGAGAAATTCTTTTTTCATCTTCTGCATCTTAAAAAACATGAGGAGGCTGCAATTCCTCAATGCGGCCCTTGATCGGGGGTTTTACAAAGTAGCCAAATCATTGATCTCATGCTCACGTTCTTTCCACTTGATCATGACTTTTGCCAAATATAACATGCAATCATCATTAACAAAAGTCCATTAGTCATGCCACATTAACAATTTTTGGGTAATTCAAGCTTTAAAAATCACTTTTCTTGTGTTTTTCATGCCAACGCCCTCTTGAGCCTTTAATCAGAGTGCTAGCGCTCCCCCAATGATCTTACCAGAGCGTTAAATTTCCAACTAGCGCTCCCCCTAGCTTGTTAGAGGAGCGTCGAGCCCCTTTTGACATTTTTTGTGAATTTTTGGCAATGCCCCCTTAACTCCCTAAACACAGCACTAGTGCTCCCCCAATAGACTTAGAGGAGCATTGGAAAATCAGGTAGTGCTCGCCCTAGCCTTTTAGGGGAGCGACGAGCCTTTTTGGCGCTTAGAACCTCCTAGGGCATCATTTTTAAGAGCAAAATACTACCTAAAAATGAATTGTAAACCATGTAAAATATTGGAAAGAAGTAGAGGACCAACCTGATCTAGATGGGGGGAGAAATAGCTGACGGTAGCTCCGGCATCAACGAGGTCAAGAATCACCCTCCAAAGTCAAAATTCTCCACTACTAGAGGTCTTGGCACAAATGAATTGGTAAAAGACATTTTCACCCTATCTTACTATTATAGATTTCATTTTTTTCTAAAGCCATATTTATTT
Organism: Picea engelmannii; assembly: GCA_009831015.1. Taxonomy (NCBI): domain Eukaryota; kingdom Viridiplantae; phylum Streptophyta; class Pinopsida; order Pinales; family Pinaceae; genus Picea; species Picea engelmannii. The sequence goes on from ML793546.1 coordinate 60,935, forward strand.
TGGGTTTTTGAAAATCATTTTGGAGGTATTATTAACACCCTGGTATGCAGTTTTATCATTATTGGCAGGTTTTGAAGCAATTTTGTTTAATTTTTATCTTGTCGCATTAACGAGCATGGTCTTAGTTCGTTCTCACACTCGAAGAAAACATGAGAACGCATCGAGTAAAATTTTATCTCTTTTTCGGACTCGTATGGATACACGAAAAATGACCTGAGTATCTTAATATTCCTTTCAGAAAGATTCTCTATCAAGGCTTTAAATTCCTTGAACTTGTTGAATACTTCATCTTTAGATTTCAAAAAATATATCCAGGTCTTGCGAGAATAGTCATCAATAAATGATACATAGTATACATACCCGCTAATGGAGGATGATGGCATTGGGCCACACACGTTTGAATGAATGAGTTCCAGTGCTCCTTCTGCTTTGCTGTCCCTTTTTGGAAAAGGGTTCTTGGTATTCTTCCCCTGAGCACATCCATTGCATATGCCTTCCTGATCACCCTTGAGTTCTGGTAAACCTGTGACAACTTTGCATATGTATGGTAGCGCCTTGTAGTTGATGTGGGCCAATCTTCTATGCCAAAGTTCGCATGAGTTTTCAATGGCATGGGT
>ML793546.1:67914-79191 GCA_009831015.1 Picea engelmannii
AAGCTAGCCGTTTTGCCAAAGGAGTCTTAAGAAAAGAAGAGGAAGCATTAGGCCTAGCCTTAGCTACACCTAAGTAAGCCTTCTCTTCTTAGGGTTTGGATTTGGTGGCCTTGCCATAGCAACACCATCAAACCCTAACCCTCCTGTTCTTAAGTTTAAGTCTTCCAAGCCATTAGTTTCACTCCACTTGACTCCATTAACCCAAGGCACTAGTCTAGAAGTATTTCTTTGAGCTTGTTTGCACTTAAAATCTCTTTCAAAACTCTTTTATGTTGAAACCCTAAACTAACCTAACGTCTAACCCTAGCATCTAGAACTAACCCTAATGATGATGACGTCTTGCTTGTTTTAGACTTGTGTTTGGATGAAAAATTGCGGCCGACTCACATCTTTATAGCCATAGAGTTTTCAAGTGTTTTCATTGGTTGTTTTAGTCAAAACGTCTACCTCTTGGCTAGCTAACCCTAACCTGTAAACAACAACAATATAGGTGACGTCACACTCTTTGATCTTTGCTTAGGCTTAAACATTGTGACATTTTTCATCTAATTTGATAAACATTGAGTGGTTAATTGTTCTCATAAGCTTAGTTGGTAAAACGTCCCACTCTTTGTCTTCATTTTCTGATCTAAATCTAGGGCTGACGTCACATCTATAACAGCAACAATATTGGTGACACAGCAACATTATATATCTATTTATGAGCAGATTTGATTTATGATATGAATTTGCATTGTTATATGATATAAGGATTTGATCTTGCACGTTGAATGCCCATATCTCTTATGCATTTATTAAAGAAGTGATAAAGTCATTTGTCTTTGTTTATCAATCATTGACTTCGTCAATAATTGCATTTGATCATTGCTCATATGTATTTTAAAAGATAGTCATTGATATTGTGAAGTACTAACCCACTGCAGCACATTCTCTAGCTTTGTTTGTTTTGTCTCGCAAGCAGGTGCCTCATCAGTGGAACAAACCCTTTGACTATCTCTATTGGCAGTAATCTGCGAAAGGGAATCTCTTGCTTTGATCCTTTATACCTTTAGCCCTTCAGAAATCCAGATTACATCGGGACGTCTCCCTTGGACTAGCCATCCTAAATAGAAAGAGCTCCCCATCGAGGTGACAGTGGGTGGGGAAGCTCCTGTTACGCCGGTTTTAAGCATTGACTCAAGCTACTTAGACCTTTCCTACAAACCGTGCGATAACATGTTCAACAACTCTGATTTGATGGTAACCACTTCTTAAGTCTAACTTAGTAAAATATACTACATTTTTCAATTGATCTAATAAGTCATCAATGCAAGGAAGAGGGTAACAATTTTTTACTGTGATCTTGTTTCAAGGCTCGAAATTCCACGCACATACGCCATGTGCCATATTTCTTTGGCACCAGGATGATAGGTGACCCACATGGAGAAGCACTTGGTCTGATGACCTGTTGTTCAATCAACTCTTGTACCTGCTTCTTTATCTCTGCATTTTCCAAAACTGATAGCTTGCACATTCCAATGTTAGGAAGAGGAACATCCTGTTGCAATTGTATCTCATGTTCAACTTGTCGTTTTGGAGGTAATCCTTTCGAAACTTGAAAAATATCATCATAGTAAAAAACAAATATAACTAATTCATCTTTCAACTTTGTATCACAGTCTTAGAAAACATCAAATCCATCAGTATCCTTTGCTTTTACAACCATTAGTAAATATCTTTTACTGACATTTACAATTTTCTTCATTTGCCCTGAGTTGATAAGTGACAGATTCAATTTCTTCTTATGATCTCTTATGACATATTCTTTTTCATATTTAGTTAATTGATACTTATTATCTTCACGATAGAATATTGCCTTTATATCAAACATATATGGACTCTCAAGTACAATACCATATATATCAAGTGGAACTACATCTAACTCAACCTCATCTATAAATTGTGAAGTGATAGCAAACTTTAGAACACATTGCCTATTCACTTGCAATTGATTATCATTATGAATCCATCCTAATGGATATAGTTTCTTATGAGGTTTAGTAGTTAATCCCAACTTTTTAACAATTGTCTCTAATATTAAGTTTACTTGTGAGCCACTATCAAACTGAGTATCAATTTTTGTATGTTTGGAAATTACTCTTATGTGAAAAATATTTGTTCATTTGATCTCATCAACTTCATTATCAACTTTTATAGACTGAACTGAAGAACTTGTACTAGCTTCCAAATTTTTACCTTTGATTCCCATGATTGTGACCTTGGTCTCATCTCTTGAATCGGATCCCAAGTCTGATTGAGCTATTGCAGTAGTCTTTGGATTCCCTTTATTTCCCAACTTTGATGGTTTCAATTCTGGGTGAAGGATCCAACAACGATCCTCATTATGGCCTTCTTTCTTACAATGAGTGCATGCAGTTTTTCCTTCTTCAGTGTATTAGACTTATTCCCTTTAAACTTCTCTTTACCCTTGCCTTTTGTTTTTCCTTCAGTAGGTTTAAATGGTTTTACAAAATCAACATTTGCATTCTTGCCTCTAGATTCAAGATGAGTCACTTGCACACACACCTCATCTAAACTAGTTGGATTAAACATAAGAATGGTATGTCGTAAATATCTATGAAAACCACATATTTACTTAAGCAATGTCTCTTGAGTATCCAATAGTATACCCAACAATAAAGCTCGTTTTCAAAACTCCCATGTATAACTTTGAATAGTTTGTCCCTTTAACTGCCTAAAGTTCTGCCATGACATAATAGCTTGTTGCATATAAGCTAGAGGATAAAATTACTTTTGTAATGCATAAGTAAAATCAAGCCAAGAGGAGAGTGTCTTACCAAACTTTTTAAGATTTTTTTTGTCCTTCTTTCCCACCACACAAGAGTAGTTCCTCCCATCTTCAGGCTAGCAAGATGGATCATAGTCTCCTCATCTATGATTTTCTGTATCCTCAATTTGTCTTATCCAATTGTCTAACTTTTCTGCATTTAGTTCCCCATCATACAAAGGTAACTCAAAATTTACATCAATCTTTAGTAAAGGCATTTCAAACTTATGTCTATGTGTATGCTTCTGTATAGAATGTGGCGTAGAATGAGAACTAGCATTTGAAGTAGAACTTGAAGAAGAAGGAGAAGTAGGTGGTGAAGGAGGAGGCTTTGAAGAGTCTCCTTTCTCTTCACTTTTCTACTTCATAATAGGTTCTCCTAGAACATGTTTCTTTCTCTCCAAAAAATCATCATATAACACTTTGACCATTTCTGACATGGAGAAAAATGCTTTTTTGAACTCTCTAGTTCGTGGAGAAGTTCCTTCTTTTGTCACCATTCTTTTCTTCCTCAATACTCGTTCTGTCTCTGAAATGAATTCAGCCAATGATCCTTCCCCTCTTAGAGATTTGGATCTTGTGAGCATCCAATCCTACACTCGTTAGACCTTCCAACACAACCAAAGCTTTGATACCAAAATACTTGATCCAAAAAATGAAAGGTATTATAAACAATGTGACATTAACTTGATGCTCATGGATAATTAAAAGAGTTCAACCATCATTAAACATGCCGCAATAATAGAAGATAACAACAACAAAAGATAAAAAGACACAAAGAATTTGATAATGGAGTTCACCAATGAGTGGCTACGTCTTTGGGCCCGCTTCCATGTGGAGGACCGCTTTATTGATCTTCAATGCTCAAGTTCTCTTTACAATTGCTCTTTGTTGATGTAAATAGGCTTCTGATATATTGTACAAGACCTTCTTGTGCAGATGCACACATGCCTCACAACTATCTCCTCACAAATCATGCCTCAATGCCCCTCAAAACATGAGAAATGGGTCATTAGTTCAAGCTTCTCTCACATTCCCCGCAATACAAAAGTACCCTCACAAGCTCAAAGGGCCTAGTTTATATAGTTTTTAGGCTCAATAATGGAAGCCCAACTTCCCACAAAGATCTGACCTCTTTTTGGGTGAAATCCCCCTCCAGATGGCCAAAAAATATCCAAAAAGGCCCAATTCTGACCAAAACTATAAAAAATAAACCCACTTTGTTATAAAAATAAGAATAATCTCCTAGGCTAGGCGCACGCCTCTTTTGAACGTTCATATTGGCCATATGGACCAACGCTAGCCAAAAGGGTGCTAAGCGCTCGACCCCTCCATCGGCTCGGTCCTTGGTTGCATGGTAGAGTATAGGACCAAGGGTTCGATCAAACATGATAGGTCCTCGCCGATCGGCCTTGACCATTGGTCTTTGCACTCGGTCATGTGGTATTGGTCGCTGGTCCGACGGACTAGCCCCCAAGCCAGCGCCCTGGTGGTCAACATTCACAACACTACAAAAAACTCATAATCGACTGAGATCTTAACAATCCCTGCCCTCGTATCCCGTTGGTCACAATCCTTTGTGAAGTCCCTGGAGCCCAGAAGGTCGTTGGTTCGACCCTGACCCTTGCCAAAATTTTTCACAAGATTTCATTGGCCATCCGCAGAGTTCCACGTGGCACCATCTGATTGGGCCACATGGTGACCCATGATTGGACCATGTCACCGCTCATCTGGCCACCTGTCTGCCATGTCCTCCATTGTATAGCCTAGTCATCCAACCACCTATCTGCCACGTCCTCCGCCGTACAACCTAGTCACCTGCCACATGTCAGTGCATACCTCCACGTGTCACTACCATGTCAGCCTATCGTACTACCATGTGTCACTACCACATCATCCTGTCGTACTGCCACGTGTCATTGCCACATTAGCTTGTTGTACTGCTAGTCATCTACCACGTGTCATTGCCACGTTAGCCCAATGACACCATCATGATGTCATGCTGACATCACTTGTCGTACTACTAACGTCAGTGTTGACTTTGACTCTTGACTTTTTTACGTGTTTGGGAATTTGATTAGAACACGATAAATTCCACATACGGTGTTTGAGGAAAAAAATATATGACCAGAATCAACGCTACGAGATGGACACAATGGAGCTAGTTTCGTCCAATTCCGAGAAATTTTATTTTTGAGCAATTTTCTAGACTTGAGAATCCTCCTGGATCAGTTTTCCACATCCATTAATTAGTAAATCAAGGTACGTGCTCATTTTTGTTGATGATTTATCATGCTTTACATGGATTTTCTTTCTCAAGAAAAAATTAGAGGTCTTTCAACACCTCAAAGATTTCAAAGCCCTTGTTGAGACACAGTCAAGAAAGAAAATCAAATTCCTCTGAATAGATAATGAGGGAGAGTATGTGAACCATGAGATACAATATATTTTTCATGAGGAAAGGATTCATTTGCAGCACACGGTTCCCTATACTCCACAAAAAAACAAAGTTGTTGAGTGGAAAAATAGATCTCTAAAAGAGATGAAATATTGCATGCTACATGCAAAGTCACTTCCACAAAGATTATGGGATGAAACACTTAATTTTGCAACCCACATCCAAAATACATCTCCCCATAGATATGTCAAGGATAATACCCCTTACGAGGCTTAGAGCGACCTCAAATCATAAGTGACCCAATTTCGTATTTTTGGTTCATGTGCATGTGCTAGGATTCCCTCTGAGAAGAGGAATGCACTTGATCCATAGAGCACATAGTGTATCGTTGTTGGATACCATGATGGTTTGAAGGGATACGAACTCATTGATATTTCCTTGGACCAACTCATCATTGAGCGTAGTGTCCAATTCCATGAAAGTGTCGCATGTACCTCAACAGCCGCATGCAGACACTTTTGTTCTTCCACCTGTGAGAGATGATGAGAATGCACATGCATACTCTTCTTCATATGATAGTTCTGATTCAGAGGATTCAAATGATCCAGATACAAAGTTAATACAATCATATGTAGAGTTAGTGCATCCAGATGCATATGCAGAGCAAAAGCATAGTCCCAAGTGGGCCAAGACTACTTTTCAAGATGCAGGGGATCTTGTTGGGGATCTGGCTGATACTAGGAGGACTTGATTTGATTTCGGGGAGCCTCCTCTTTCAATCATTGCCACTGAATTGATGCCACCCAGACATCTTTTCTTGGTCCAGTATTCAGATCCACATTCTTATGGCGAGGCTACTAGAAATCCCTTTTGGGAATCCGCCGTGCAGGAGGAGTACAAATCCCTCCTCGAGAACCTGACTTGGGATATGGTTCCCCTTCCTTTAGGAAGGAAACTTGTTAGGTGTAGATGGATATATAGAAACAAGAGCACAATGGATGGACATATTAGCTTATACAAAGCCATGCTAGTTTCCAAAGGCTTTCAATAGGTTCATGGCATTGACTATGATGAGACCTTTGTTCCAGTAGCCAAGATGGATTCCATACATTTGACACTTGCCATTGCGGAACCAAGGGACGAGAAGTCCATCAGATGGATGTGAAGAATGCATTTATTCACGATGATCTCTTTGAGGAGATCTATATGGTGCAATCCCAGTGATTTATGAAGGATACATCTTTGGTTTGTCGACTGAAGAAGTCTCTTTATGGCCTCAAGTAGGCTCCGAAGGCATGGTATGCCAATATGGACTCCTACTCACTGTCACAAAACTTTGTATGTTGTAAGTCAGACCTGGATGTTTACATGCTCAGGATGACTGATTCACTTCTACTCCTAGTTCTGTATGTTGATGATTTGCTGATCACCGATTGCTTGACTTCAACGATTTCTACAGTCATGAGGATTCTGCAGAATGGGTTCTTGATGATGGACATGGGTCCACTACATTTCTTCCTTGGAATCGAGATTAGTCAGGATGCATTAGGCATAAAACTGTCTCATGCCAAGTATGCATGAGATATCCTTGAGACATTTCACATGACAGACTGCAAGTCTGCCCCAACTCCTTTCCTATCAAGAGTCATACTTGAGGATGGCAGGGACACTCCACTAGTTGAAAACACACTGTACAAACAACTAGTGGGAAGATTGTTATATCTCACACACTTCAGACCGAAACTCTCCTATGCAGTTGGAGTAGTCTCCAGGTTCATGCAGGAGCCACATGAGCTACAATAGAAGGCTGCAAAGTGTATTATTTGATACATACATGGCACCATCACATTTGGGATTCACTATGAAACAAACTCTACATTGGACCTCATCAGGTTCACTGATTTTGACTGGGCTGGCGATAACATTGATCACAAGTCCACATATTGTTACTCACTCAGTATTGGTTTCAGGCCTATTTGTTGGTTGATCAAGAAGCAGGTTTCTATTTCTCTATCTTCAGTCGAGGCAGAGTATAGAGGGCCAATTAACATAACCATTTAGGATATGTGGCTACAACATTTTCTCACTGAGTTGGGCATTCAGTTTCATCGATTGATTGTCATTTGGTGTGACGAAGCACATCGATATCCACATGCACTACATCTGGGACTTAGTACACGAGGGGATCATCGACCTACACTTTTATCCTTCATCAAAATAGATCACAGAAATCTTCACCAAGACCTTCACTGAGCATAATTTTCATTCTATGCGCAGTCGTCTTGGAGAGAAGGACATAGTTTCCTAGCAATTTTCAGTTCTTCTTTTTACAAACATTGTANTACCATGAGGTTTTCCCTCTTTCATCATTTATTTCAGTGTATATTTTGTATTTGTGTACCTAACATGGCCTCGTTTCCAAGACCCATTCTTTATTTTCACCATAGTGATGTTCAGGGGGGGTGTTGGAGATACTTCACACACACTTAGGATTTATTTTTCCTAAGGTTTTACCTATGTTTATTAGTCATTATTTAGTCTCCTACATTTTAGAGAGAATATTCCTCTAGGAGAATATTCTCTTCAGTTCACACTTCAGTTTGATCAGTTGAGTGGAGTCTAGATGCCACATTGAGATTATCACCATGCAACATTGGGATCATCACCAGACTAGCGAATTACTCATGATTCTCTGATCTCTTTCTCACTTCACTCTGTTTCAGCCAGTTAACTTAGACTAGGTGGTAGTTCACTCCCGTAACTACCTAAGAGACTAGATTAGGTGGAACTTTACTCCCGTAATTGCTGGTGTGTGTCCAGATCACCCTACACCACCAATATGGTGCATTGGATTCTCCTCCATGTTGACGATTAAAAATCGTCAATGAAGTTTTTTTCGCAAAGTGTTGCTAAAGCCTATTATTATAAAATCTAAATAATACTAGTAGGTGGGACCCCCTTGTAGATTGGAGATCAGGTATGGTCCTTATTTGATGTTGTGCTGAGGTTCAACACTATTTACATAGTTGATGAGATCTTGTTTTTATTGGCTATGGATTGAGCTTATGAAGTATTGGTTCTTTTTGTTACTACAACCTATGCTATTCATTGATACCATTGCTATCTGTTCTTGGGACACCTGCACAATAGACATGTTAGTAACAATGCATAAAAGGCAGTTGGAAAAAAGGCAATAACACATACAAGCAATTGGAAAGAAATGAAAAGAAATGCAATGCAAGGGGAAGAATTTAAACTATGCTAAATACTATACCATATGCATCGATTTTTTTTAATGGATTGTTGTTATCCTAGCTACTAAGTTAATAGCTATGTGATTTTGTTCTTGAGTTATATAGTTGATGTGCAATGGTGATTATGTTATGGCATAAGCTGACATGGATTGCGCTATTGGCGATGGTTCAATATGGTCACTTAATTAGATTATATAGTTGATATGTAATATGGTCAGTTGGAAATGGAAGGTATGATGTGGGTGGCGTGTTTGATGCAATTTCCAATGCATGGTTTAAATGAATTGTTGATAGATTAATGGATGGCATGTACTATTGAATTAATTGACTATGGGTGGAGGATACATGCATTTAATGCACATCACCCTTACTCCTTCTGTTGGCCGCCACCCTAGTCGGTTTATTGTTAGACCTTGTTGTTGTGGTTATGCTCTGATTTCTTAGCAGAGAGGAACCGCTCAACTAACTCACATTTTAAGGTGTTCGATTACAGGTATGTCTTTTTTTGGCCATTCATGAGTCTGATCTAGTTATGAAATGATTATTGGCTTAGGTGTATTGGTTTGTGCTTTCCTGAAGTATTGCAACTGTGTAAAATTGTGATTTTGGAATAAAGTGTTGATGGTTCTTTCTGCAATAATCTTGAATTCATAGTGTTATTGGTCATCCTAGGCATTAGCAGCCATAGGGGCTCTTTGGGATATTTGTTGGTTTAGTTGGAGGGTTTTTGTTGGTTTTGGGTGGCTATCTTTCCTCACACATTCACATCACTTTATCCAGTCTCTGGATTTTATGGGTTTTAATGGTTGGAGGCACTCTATGTAACTATGTCTTGTTCACTTGAGCATTTTTTTTCCACCACTAAAGGTTACGCAGTGGGTTATTTTGTTCCTTCTTGGACTTGTCTTCACTTCAACATTGTGGTTGTTTGACTGGAGAGCCACGAGGGTTATACCCTGCGTGTATTAAGTATCATTACTAGCCGAATTGGAGCCTCTCTCCTCTGTTATATCCATCATGTCACGAGATTTGTTACCTGTCCACAAATAAGTTGTGGTTCTCTCTATGTATGAACCATTGGTCTCAGAGGTTTTCACCATTGGAGGGAGTCGGCTCTAACTTTCTTTGTCTTGGTCACAGAGAAAACCCTTATCTCTACAGGTCCGAGGATTGATATAGAGGACCGACGTGGCCTTTCGGGTTTGGTTATTGTTGGATGGTTGTGTATTGTTGAAAAAAAATGGGTACAGACTCACCTATTTGGTCATATGAAAGTCGTGTTGGTTTTTGTATCTAATCACTGCCTCTGTTATTAAAATGAAAAAACCCTGCATTGTTAATTGGACAATTCAAATTGCACAGTCGTTCTCCTTCGGTTTGACAACCCAATATTGTTTAATTAAGAAGGTCATAGCCTTGCTCCATGTTGATGCGTGGGTATGCGTGGTTTCCACAACATGTTTGGTTGATCGATTGATTGGTTGATTGGTTGATACACAATCACTGCTTTTTTTTTTTTTCACTAAAGATTATTGGATGTTTAACTCGACATTGGTTACAATTGTTCAATGATGTTCGCACATATTGAAGGTGTGGTGTTCCTACACCACGAATAAATGGTCATTATAACTATGAGATATTTTTGGAACCAAATGGTGATTAGAACCAAGATGAATGTAGCATTCATCAACTGTATGAGTTATGATTATTGCATCATTAGGGATGAGCCAAGTTTTACACAACATGGTTGATTGCAATTTGATTAATTTGAAGCAATACTGTATTAGATCGATAGCTTGACATAGATGGTTAAGTTAATAATGTGTCAGTGTGTTTAAAAATTGTAAAATGGGAATGTCACGTCGTGGTGTTTTGGGTGGCTGCCCATTGTGTATGATATTTATAATTTCAGGTTGCGCACTCAAAGATAGTCACAGAGTTTTAAGCACGACTTGTTGCAATTCGATTATGAAGTGGGGCTTGTTGTTGGTACCTCGTTGTGTTGGATGGATAGCCCAACATTTTGATTATTTAGAGTCGCGTTGAATTGAGTTTGTACAGTCACATATTTACACTTGTGTTGATTGAATTATTGTGTGTTTCCATAGCATGGCATGAGTTGGAATGGTAGTTGTTGTCTGATTGTTTAAATGATGAGTCAGAGTTTTACAATTCAAATATGGATTATTGGGTTGGTTTTCCACTATATATGTTTAACGAATATCATTGCATTTAAATGACAGGCTTGATTGCAGTGACAATATGACTTCATTGTTATTTTTGAAACATGACTTTTGAGTGTATTTGTTGATTGAAGTAATGTGTGGGAAGTGGTTGATTTGGATGGTTAACAAAGTGGAAATGGTTACTTTTTTTCTTAGTGGATAAATGAAAGGAATATAACTCCCTTACAGATTGTGTGGAATGCATACTGTCTTGTGATGGAACTGTGTTGGACATTTTATTATGAGCAATGAACTAGTTAAATACACAATAATTGTTATTTGGTCACAATGATCGTTGATTAGTGCATCTCCTTTTAACATAATGAATATATGGATTACTTGATTAATTTTGTGAAAAATACCCACTCTCATTCCCCACCATTATTTCTCTTTTCTCTAATTACAACCCCATCACCTTCCCACGTTCATTTTTCACTCTCTGTTTTAAAATTGATTATAATTAAGAAAAAATCTGTGTTGAAGCAGTTGGCAGTAACCATGTCTTGGTGAATTACAGTGATGTTTTCTTTGGTTTGCAGTTGATTGTTCTTGTCTTTGAGCAGTAATCATTCC
>ML793546.1:79238-103170 GCA_009831015.1 Picea engelmannii
CCCCCCCCCCCCCCCCCCCCCCCATCATATCATGTTTTTCTCAATACAAACCCCTCACATATCCTAGGATCCTTTATTCACCCCCTGCTCATTGATAAACAATAAACCAATTTGTATGGATTGGATTGCATGAGTCTGATACATTACTGAGCCAAATATATTTCATATTTTTAAGAGTTGACATGTATGGTTATTTAAAAGACTATTTTCTGATCAACCATGCATGCAGGAATGATTTTTTTCAGCCAAGGTAGTCATGGCCGAGGAAATAAAGGGAGTGGTAATTGGAACAGAGGCTGAAGAAGGCCAAGGTCCTCCATACATTTTGATGTTGATTCAAAAGAGCTTGGCCAATTGTTTCAGGCTAGATTTTTCAATTGGATTGGGTAGGGAGTAGTCCAACCCAGGCCTGAAAGGCCTCCTTTCCAATTTCTTCAAGCCCCTAGTATCCCTGTGCCTCCTCAAGTCTCATTGCAATTCGAGGTTACTGAAAATGATGGATGACAAGAGATTGTCCACCCGACAGTATCCCAACATGATGCATGAGCATCACTCCACCTCAACAAATGCGCTAGCACGCCAACACAAAGACACGCAATGGAGAAAGGGAGAGGCACCGACCCTCCCATTTTAAAAAATTCAAAATATGATCCAATACAGATTTTTGTGTTGTTAGGCTGTAAGAGCCAGGCCATACCTTTGTATAGGTAGTGGTTGGATTTCCTTAAATGGTTACTTGTAGCAGGTCCAGATCATAGTCAGGTCTGGATAAACATTGATGGAATGTATTCGTAGGAGTTGGTGTCATAGCTGAGATAGTAATGGCACTAAGGTGGTGAAGAGGATTAAGCTCATAGAGCCCTCTTTTGTAATGAGAAGAGAGGATAAAATGATAGAGAGACTTAGGAGGTATTATAAGTTTGGAGAGAGATCTTGAGAGAACTAGGACTTTGTTACAACCTAGTTTTTGTAAACATCTGTATAGACACACAAAGATAATAGAAAAGCAGTTTTTCCTGCATATTGTTGTTCATGTGTTTATGTATTTCATGAATGAATGCTGTAGATGTATGCCAAGTTTCATTTACAGTAGGAAGATATATTTCTCTATCTTTGTTTGATTTTGAAATATCATTCTAGGTTCTTTAGGCTGTGCAAGGAGTGAAAAACAAAACATTGGAGGTTATGTAGCCAATGCAAGGAGTGCACATTTGAACTCTGTGGAGTCAGAAAGAACGTGCCAGGAGGGCACATCAGAGTGATCATAAAATCAAGAGGAACCTCAAGGTTACTGAATACCTTAGAGGAGGAACTGTGCAGAGAAAGCACAAAGAGATAGATTTATCGAGAACTTTGTAGAGCTCTGCAAGGTGTGCATCGAACAAGGAGAAGGCTAGGAGGGTGAGAATAATTTATTTTAAAGAAATCCTTCATATATAAGTTTGACGAAATCCTAGAAATGCAAGGAGTGTGTGGGAGATTGAAATATTTGAGGAGATCAAGCTCAGAAGGAATAATGTGAGAAGCACGTGTGAGACAAACTTATTCTAAGTTCGAAAGCTCAGAAGAGATAACGTTGCAAAAGCAAAGCGAGACCCGAGATAGTGGGGTTCGCAGGAGAAAGTTCAAAGGCCGAAATCTTTGAACACAGACTAAATCTTCCAAGTCGGGAGAAGGTGGAAGCTCGGAAGGAGGAGCGACAACAACCATTAGATTGGTTGTGGAAAGGGGCCTAGACCATTAAATCCATGTCCAGTGACATAAGGAAGCACAGAGGAAAGAAGCATATCTCATCTGTTAGATCTGAGCGCAGAGGATCAACAATCGTTGGATCCAGATGGAAGTCCACAAGCATTAATGTTGTGTACACATAGGAGAGCAGACTTGCTAAAAGTCCCGAAGTCCCAAACTCATTTGGGACCATCCATCATTTGAGAGGATGCGTAACAGAAATCCATCAAGTTTTGGGTGAAGGCACTCTGGGAGGAACGAGCGCACAGAAGGTTGAAACACTCGAAGCTTGAAGAGATGAAGCACTTAAGGTTGAAGAGCCGAAGCGATGGGGAGATGAAGAGATGGAGAGTCGAGAGTTGTCGATTTGCGAGGGGACACTTGTCAGTAGATCATGAGCTCCGAGAAAATTGTATGGAGTCTCTAAGTTGAGATTTGAGATTTGCGAAGTTCAGAGAGCCAAAGTATCTCTGAGCCGTCAGATCACCTGAAGTGAATTTGAGCCATCAGACTAGGAGAGGAGATGTGGCGAAGAACTGAGCACTCTGGGTAAATTTTCGAAGTGATTCGTACAATTTAGATAAGAAGGGGTGTGGTGTGAATCCATGAACTTCGGGTAAAGTCTTGAAGTGATTCATAGCCATCAGATCAAGGGAGACGTGGCATAGATCCATGAACTCTGGGTAAATACCCAAAGTAATCCTCGATCGTCAGATCAAAGGGGAGACACACGTCAGTGGATTATAAACTCCAGATAAAAGCAACAGGGAGGCAGGAGTTTGACATTTGAGATTTCCGAAGCCTGAAAATCTGAAGCGACGAGAGTCGTCAATGTGAAGGTGGATATGTGGTGCTAGATCCAGAACTCTGAAAGAAAACATAGGAGGAAAAGTCCGAAGACCCAGAGAAGATATTGATTGTTGATCGAGAAGGGAGTCCAAGGACTGTCGATCTGGTTGAGGAGACCAAATTCCAGAAGCGGAAGCACAACCATTGATTGGGGAGATACGTGTCAGCAGATCTTCCACTTTGGGAGATACCTAGTCAACAGAGGTGAGAATTTGAGAATTGAGATTCCCGAAGGTTGGATCCGCAGAGGAAATCCTAGCCATAGGTTCAGGGAGACAGGTGGAAAAATATCGTTAACTCTGGAAGATTGGAGTATGAAGGAGAGCGAGTTTGAGATTTCAAATACCTGAAGTCCAAAGTTGCGAAGAGATCACAATCGTTGATCTAGGAGGAGAAGATATGGTCCATAAATAGAAAAGGCACAGATCTGAAGCATCGATTTAAACGTTATTGTTAAGATCATGAGATCGATGATCGGGAAGGATTGCAGGGCTAGGACAATCTCAGACATTAATTTCCCTTGAACGGGTCGCAATTTTAACCATGGTTTTGATAGGGAGATACGTGGTAGCACGAGGAGGATTGCGGAGCAAAAAGTGGGTTGGTTTGAAACCACTCTTGCTTGTGCCCACAATTGCTTATTAGCGAAATGTCATAACCCAGAGGCGTATGTAGGAAGGGGCTAGTGGGAAAAGAGATAGCGCCCGCAGATGGAAAAGACTCCCAGAGCGCGCAAACATGAGGGTGCGGGTATCATAGGACCTGCACCTAAGGAAGAAAAGGGGCCTATGTATATTTGATTTGGGTTCAATCAAGAGCCCGAAGAGTCGATACGACTCAACAATTGGAACGATCCAGAGACTGGGAGGTTGCAGAACCCTGGAAGGGGAGGGGGGCTGCATCACAACATCGTGGCTGACCCAATTTGTCCTTGCCTGCTCCTCCGCATAACAACCAAATTGTCCAATATTCTCCCCACTCACTAGTGCAATCTTCCCATGCTAGAAAGAGATTGAAAAATGAGGCCTACCATGCACTTAAAAAAGGAAAAGCCACTGTTTCCCCTTCCTCACCCTCCAATGGCTCTGACAAATCCGTGTCTTCCCAGATGCATTTGAGGGATGATTGTTCCCATGTGATTAGTGAGATTAGGCCTAAGGGATCAATGCAACCAAAGGAAAATTCAGGAAAATCAAAGGGTGACATCATCAATTAAGGAAAGATTTCATCTCAGAGTGGGAAATATGGCTTTTGAGTTTTTTTTATTTTATCTATTGTTGATGACAGTTGACTTTAGGAATTTTTGGACAACATGTTTTATTTTGGATATATGAGTAATATTTTTTGAAAACAATTTCAAATATCATGAGCTAAATTTTCCAAAAGTGAATATGTTGATGGGAGTCACAAGGGGTCCCACTTACTAGTTATTATTTATTTATAACCCTTATTATGATTATTACTTTTCCCCCTAACTAAAGTTGGTTAAGTCTTTTAATTAACTTAACTAATGATTTGGTTCAACTACTTTGACCAATTCTAATTTGTTTAAAAGCAAAGGAAAGGGAGGAACAAGGGGAGGATAGAAGCATAAGCATAGTAAGGTTTTCTCTTTGAGTTTATGCTGAGATAGTTCAGTTTTCATTCATTCATTTATTCATCACAAGACTATTTCTCTTTTATAATAACAAGGTCTTATTGTAGACAACAATATTCAGGGTTGAATCACATCAATCAAACACTTGTTTTTCAATGGTGTTGATCTATCTTTGATAGTTTGTGTAGACTTGTCTTTTTGTGAATTAATTTTCATGACTGACAAAGGATATTGTGCAGAGTCGAGTGGAAAACAATCTGTGGCAAGTTGATCCAACATTTAGAGTTCAATTTTCGTTTTCTGTCAGAGGTCCTTTTGTATGTTCCATCGAGGATGTCTAAGTTTTACTTTGGTAAAAAAATTTTGCATGAGATTTTGTAAAAAAATGACTCTTTGGTGAATTTGAATAAAATAAAGGATTGATTTATGTCTCATCTATCTCGATTATAATCTTGGTGACTTTTCTTCTATCTTTACATTTATTTCAGCAACTGATATGTTTAGAAAATTGCATAAAAAGTAAATTTCCAACAAGATTTTTATTGATAAAAGACTAGCCTAAGCACTCGTAATTAATACTTGTGAGTTAGGATATTATTTTTGTTGGCTATAAACATAGGGTGATATTTCCGTCTACTTTTCTTTAGCCAAGAAGAGTCTGAAAATTCTTGAGTAAGATCATTCGATATCTTTTCCTCACCATTTATTTGGTGACCGTACTAGGGAGATCTTCGATGTCTCTCTGGTTAATTTTTATACTCGATTTTCATCGATACATCTTTCTTTTTTGATTTTGATTCTTTGACTGTTTTATACTTAATGAATTTTCCTGTTGCAAGGCAGCCCAATATTGAGCTTGGTCTTCAAGACCAGATCAACATTACTTTGAATCTATTTAATACCATCTTAGACACTGCCAACACCCGTGCCGAGCTTAACCATTCTTGGGTAGAAATTGAACAAGATATTAGTGCCCAAGAACAATTGGAAGCTAGACGTAGACAAACTAGAAATCAACAATAACCTTTTGTTTCTTCAAGTTTTGGCCTTTCTTTCATGTCCTTAGATTCTCATGCTTCTAGAAGAAGAAGAGGCTTGTCACCTGAAATCAATCCTATTGCTGAAATAGGAAGAAGAATCGTCATGTTATTTGCCCAACAAAGTACTCTAAGGAGAAATTTATCTGATTCATCCAGTTTGTCTTTCTTCCCCTCATCTATCATCCATAGGATGGAATCTAGTGGTGGCTCTCGTGGCACTATAAGTGCTCCATCTTATCAATCTTCATCGCCATCAGTGATTGATATCTTGTATAACCACCATATCCATGTTAAATCTACCACGAACCCCACCAAAGTCATTAAAAAGTATGGGCTTTTTTAGTTCAAAGAAGACGACACAACTACCCCATGGCACGTGTCCTCTCCTCTTAACCTAGCACCTGCTACTCATCCACTTCTGAAGTTTAAAGACCACCTGCCTAAGTTTTGAGGAAATAAAATTGTCAGTACAAACAAACACCTAGTGGCATTTTCTAATGCTTGTCATAACATAGGGGCAAACGAAAATGACACTTGCATGCGCTTGTTCGTCAATTCCTTGGAAGGAAAGGATGTGGCCGACTTCTTTGACCTTCCTCCTAAGATTATGTCTACTTGGGAGGAGTTAATATATTGGTTCCGATCCACTTATGTGCAATCCAAAAGCCCTACCGATAATTTAAGGGAATACAATAACATTACCTATAAAGATGGTGAGACCATCAAGTCTTTAAACTTGCATTTCACCAAACTATACAATCAAATCCCCGAACTTATCCGCCCTTAGAACCAAGCTGCTTTCATGCATTACTAAAATGCATTTCCTTCTCCCTACTATCATAGGCTTGAGGAAAAAGACATTGATAATCTCGGTTCTGCTCTACATACCTATTCAGAGTACGAAGAACAACTTGAAAGAACTGGTCTTCCCCAGGGGGAGTCGATTAGACAAATAGACATGTGCGCCCTCTTACAACTAGTACACGATATGAAAAATCGAATGATTGTGTTTGACCGAAAGGGTACTGTCTCCCCTCTCACCCCTAGAGCTTCATCCTCTTTTGTAACCCCCTTTAGGAATCCGGTTGAAAATAATATTCAACCTAAAGCTATCATGCCTCGGAGTTGGTGTAACTTTTGCAAGGAACACCACGAGGAAACCACATGTGAGGTAAAGAAGAGTGCCAAATATAATATCTTTGGTAAAATACCAAAAGATACTATCGTTGTCCTAGATTTTGCAGAGCTAGAAGATGTCATGGTCATCAACACTAGGAACAAGGCCTATACTCCCAAAGGAAAATTGGATCCCACCCACCATTCTTATGGACCAAGCTCATCCTCAACCGCTACTACTCTCGAGGTTCCTAAGGTTCCTGAGAGTCAAGGGATCACTCCTCCTCTCCCTCTTGCAAATACAATATCTTGAATCAGTTGGCCAACATCAAAGCAGATGCAACCCTTCTAGACATGGTTGTTGTCCTTGAACAATAGATGCATCTGAAACAATTCATGGAGGGAAAAGCTTCCACTGTGGACAATATTTCCAAAGAGGTAGACGAAGAGGTTTCTTCTGTAAATAAAGTAGGTGTACATAACTTTAGATACCTTGTAAAAAATACCCCTTTTTATATTTCTGTAAAGATTATGGATAAGATTTCCCATTGTTGCCTCATTGATGGTGGTTCGGGCCCAACTGTGATGTCGAAGATTATTATGGAAGAGCTAGGCTTGTCTTGTACCAATGAAAATGCTAGAAGCATGCTCTCCTATAATAGTCTACAACAAACAACCATAGGCGAGATTAAGGATGTGACCTTGGTTTTATGTGCTCATTCTGAGATAAGGACAACCCTCAACATTCAGGTCATTGAAATGCTTGTAAGCAATTACTCAATTATCTTTGGAAGAGATTGGAAAGCCTTAACATGTGGATATATATCACTTGATGAGACACATTTATCCATTCCTTGATATGGTAAAAACATTAAAGTCCTTAGAGAAGGAATAATTTAACCCTACATAGAGAGTGTTCCACAATCTAGCGTAAACTATATCGAAGAGGACTTAGGAGTGTACTCCATATTTGGTGAAGAATATAATATTCCTTTGGAAAGAATCGATTTAGAAGATGATATGTGGCATATGCACTTTGATGGTTCAAGCTCTAATGAAGGAAATGGGGCTGGCATTACCTTGGTTTCCCCTGTAGGAAGAATTCATAATCTGTCTTATAGGTTAGAGTTCGATTGTACAAAAAATGCTACTAAGTTCGAAGCTTTATTATTAGGCATTGAAAACACCACTAATCTTGGTTGTGGTCACCTTTCATTTTTCAGAGATTCTGAGCTCGTTGGGAACTTGATACGAAAAATCTGCTCTCCGACAATATGATGGAACGATACTCCCAAACTGCTTGGGTGCTTATCTCGAACCTTTTATCCTTCAACATCACTCATGTTAAGAGGGAGTTGGATTCAATGGTTGGTCGGTTAGCTATCTTTGCATCTTCTCCTAATCAACAACTTTTACCTCACAGGCTTGACTATTCCTTTCAGTCTCTATACCGTCTGTACATCCCTGACAATGTAGAATCTTGGTAGGCCCTCCCTAACAATGAGAGCGTTTGTGCTTCCATTCAAGACGAACCTTTTAAGCCCAAGGAGATTATATCCATAGAGAACAATAAAATCCCTAAGGGCTTGACTCCTCTAGAGAATTCATTTTCATTGAGTGATGTAGGCAATAAATAAAAACATAAAGAAGAGGAGTTATGAAAGAAGGTGGTTGAAACCATCCCCCTAAACACTAGGACACCTAAATCTTCAATGAATGTTAAAATAAATTTCCAATGTTCTGATAAAGAAGAGATGAGGTCCACCGGGATACTTGGTGAATATCAAAAGGTTTTTGCTTGGTATTATGAGGATCTTCATGGTTTTTATCATGGTATTGTTCAACATACTATGAAACTAGCTAGGAAAAAACAAGAACTTGTTAACTCTAGACTGGAAACACCCTTTCAAAAGGAGTTGGAAAATTTCTTAAGGTCTAGGATTATTTTTTTAGCCCACCCTGAATGGGTTCCCAATTGGGTACCTGCTTCAAAGACCATAGGTCATATTATAACCTGCATTCATCTACGCACCTTCAGTCGGGCTATTATGAGAAATCCTTCTCCCCCCCTCAATACAAGAATGATTCTGCAATAGGTTGTAGAGTTATAGTTGAATCCCTTGACGAAATTTTAGGTTACAATAAAATCAAGATAAAAGGGGAAAATGTTCACAAAACCACTCTTATCACTTATTGGGGTACCATGTCTTACCAATGCCAGCTTTCTATCTTACTTGATATAGGTACCGCTTTTAAAATACCTATGCGCATGACCCTCGATAAATTGGTCAGTCTCCATCTCTATCTTGATGATCTAATTGTGTGCATCAAGGGGCTGATAATTACATCAGAATTCCAAGTGTTGGGTCCTTTCCAAACTGCTTTTTCCTTGGACACTAACTCTTACATTTTGAAGGATTTACAGAAGCAATTGTTTTCCTACAACACTAACAATCCTCGCTTGAAATATTGTGAGGGACCAACATGAAAGGTTCTAATGTTGATTGGATTTTCTGTATATTAGTAGCTTAGCTCTGCTTTTTATTTGCGCTATTTTCCTTCTTCTTTACAGTAGTTTGATTTCTGCTTTCTGTTTCAAAAAACTTCTTACCGCTTCTTCATTTCTGTCTTTTATTGTTGCTAGTTTAATTTTTGCATTTTACTTCTGTCATAATTTTACTTCCTACCATCTTTTAGTTGTTTGGTCAATATAGGACGTTGGATCGACTTTGCCACAGTGACACTCTTGCGAAGCATTGTTAGTCAATAAAAATCAAGCTTGTACAACTGTTATGATGTCTCCTCTGAAGGACCCTTGAAATTGTTATATATTTCCACTGTTGTCTTGTAAAGAATTGGTTATCTCCCACTCCTTCTTGCCATTTCTTCATCTATTGAGATTTCAAGAGCAAGTCTAATTTTTTTTCCTTAAAGTGAGAGAATATCCCGATCGAATGATTATGCATACAGTGGTAAAGACCCCTCATAGTTAACACTTTTTACAAATTATTCCCAAATTCCTGACCATCTTTCCATTGATTCCGCTCACTTCCCCCTGTTGCATAATCATCCTAGTTTTATCTTCTTGACCTGTTGTTCTTGGTCTACAAAACCATGAGTTCTGAGATCTAAATATGTTGAAAACAAATTTCCCTCTAGAGTCACCAGTTGTTGATAATTTTTTCCTGCAAATTGTTGCTAAAGCCTATTATTATAAAAGCTAAATAATACTAGTAGGTGGGACCCCCTTGTAGATTGGAGATCAGGTTTGGTCCTTATTTGATGTTGTGCTAAGGTTCGACACTATTTACATAGTTGATGAGATCTTGTTTTTATTGGCTATGGAATGGGCTTATGAAGTATTGGTTCTTTTTGTTACTGTGGCCTATGTTATTCATTGATACCATTGCTATCTGTTCTTGGGACACCTGCACAATAGACATGTTAGTAACAATGCATAAAAGGCAGTTGGAAAAAAGGCAATAACACATACAAGCAATTGGAAAGAAATGAAAAGAATGAAACAAATGCAAGGGGAATAATTTAAACTATGCTATATACTATACCATATGCATCAATTTTTTTTAATGGATTGTTGTTATCCTAGCTACTAAGTCAATAACTATGCGATTTTGTTCTTTAGTTATATAGTTGATGTGCAATGGTGATTATGTTATGGCATAAGCTGATATGGATTGTGCTATTGGTGATGGTTCGATATATGGTCACTTAGTTGGATTATATAGTTGATATGTAATATGGTCAGTTGGAAATGGAAGGTATGATGTGGGTGGCACGTTTGATGCAATTTCCAATGCATGGTTTAAATGAATTGTTGATAGATTAATGGCTGGCGTGTACTATTGAATTAATTGATTGTGGGTGGAGGCAATGTGCATTTACTACACGCCATCCTTATTCCTTCCGTTGGCCGCCACCCTAGTTGGGCTATTGTTCGACCTTGTTGCTGTGGTTATGCTCCGATTTCTTAGCAGAGAGGAACCGCTCGACCAGCTCACATTTTAAGGTGTTCGATTACATGTATGTATTTTTTTGGCCATTCATAAGTCTTCTCTGGTTATGAAATGATTATTGGCTTAGGTGTATTGGTTTGTGCTTTCTTAAAGTATTGCAACTGTGTAAAATTGTGATTTTGGAATAAAGCGTTGATGGTTCTTTCTGCAATAATCTTGAATTCATAGTGTTATTGGTCATCTTGGGCATTAGCAGCCATAGGGGCTCTTTGTGATCTTTGCTGGTTTAGTTGGAGGGTTTTTGTTGGTTTTAGGTGGCTAGTTGTCCTCACGCATTTGCATCACTATACCCAGTCTTTGGATTTTATGGGTTTTAATGGTTGGAGGCACTCTGTGTCACTGCATCTTGTTCACTTGAGAATTTGTTGTTTCCACCACTAAAGGTTACACAGTGGGTTATTTTGTTCCTTCTAGGCCCTGTCTTTACTTCAGTGCTGTGGTTGTTTGAATGGAGAGCCACGAGGGTTATACCATACGTGTGTTAAGTATCATTACTGGCCAAATTGGATCCTCTCTCCTATTTTATAGCCCTCCTGTAAGGGGATTTGTTACCTTTCCACAAATAAGTTGTGGTTCTCTCTGTGTATGCATCGTTTGTCTCAGAGGTTTTCACGATTGGAGGGAGCCGTCTCTAGCTTTCCCTATCTTGGTCACAAAGCAAACCCTTAAGTATATAGGTCTGAGGTTTGATATAGAGGACCAACGTGGCCTGCTGAGTTTGGTTTTTTTGGATGGTTGTGTATCGTCGACAAAAATTGGGTACAGACTCGCCCAGATGGTCATATGACAGTCGTGTTGGTTTTTGTATCTAGTCACTGCCTCTGTTATTAAAATGGACAAACCCTACATTGTTAATTGAACAATTCAAATTACACAGTCATTCTCCTTGGGTTTGACAACCCTGTATTGTTTAATTAAGAAGGTCACAAAATCTCTCCATGTCGATGCGTGGGTATGCTTGGTTGCCACAACATGTTTGGTTGATCGGTTGATTGGTTGATACACAATCACTGGGTTTTTTTTGCACTAAAGATTATTGGATGTTTAACTCGACATTGGTTACAATTATTCAATGATGTTCACGTGTAATGAAGGTGTGGTGTTCCTACACCACGGATAAATGGTCATTATAACTACGAGATATTTTTGGGACCAAATGGTGATTACAACCGAGATGACTGTAGCATCCATCCACTGTATGAGTTATGATTATTGCATCATTAGGGATGAGCCAAGTTTTACACTGCATAGTTCATTGTAGTTTGATTAATTTGAAGCAATACTGTATTAGATCGATATCTCAACACGAATGGTTAAGTTAACACTGTGACTGTGTGTTTAAAAATTGTAAAATGGGAATGTCGTGTCTTGGTGTTTTGGGTGGCTGCTCACTATGTATGATATGGATAATTTCGGGTTGTGCACTCAGAGATAGTCACAAAGTTTTAAGCACAACTTGTTGCAATTCGATTATGAAGTCAAGACTGTTGTTGGTACCTCATTGTGTTGGATGGATAGCCAAACATTTTGATTATTTAGAGTCGCGTTGAATTGAGTTTGTACAATCACATATTTACACTTGCGTTGATTGAATTATTGTGTGTTTCCACAGCATGGCATGCGTTGGAATGGTGGATGTTGTCTGATTGTTTAAATGATGAGTCAGAGTTTTACAATTCAAATATGGATTATTGGGTTGGCTGTCCACTATATATGTTTAACGAATATCATTGCATTTTAAATTACATGCCCAATTGCAGTGACACTATGACTTCATTGTTATTTTTGAAACATGACTTTTGAGTGTATTTGTTGATTGAAGTAATGTGTGGGAAATGGTTGATTTTGATGGTTAATAGAGTGGAAATGGTTACTTTTTTATTAGTGGATAAATGAAAGGAACAAAACTCCCTTAAATATTGTGTGGAATGCATACTGTCTTGTGATGGCACTGTGTTGTACATTTGATTATGAACAATGAACTAGTTAAATACATAGTAATTGTTATTTGGTCACAATGATCGTTGATTAGTGCATCTCCTTTTAACATAATGAATATATGGATTACTTGATTAATTTTTTGAACAGTACCCAATTTCATTCCCCACCATTTTTTCGCTTTTCACTAATTACAACGCCATCGCCTTCCCACATTCATTTTTCACTCCTTGTTCTAAAATTGATTATAGTCAAGAAAATTTCTGTGTTGAAGCAGTTGGCAGTAGCAGTGTCTTGGTGAATTACAATGATGTTTCATTTGGTTTGCAGTTGATTGTTGTTGTCTTTGAGCAATAATCATTTCCCCCCACTTCATCATATCATGTTTCTCTCAATACAAACCCCTCACATATCCCAGGACCCTTTATTCACCCTCTACTCATTGATAAACAATAAAACAATTTGTATGGATTGGATTGCATGAGTCTGATACATTACTGAGCCAAATCTATTTCATATTTTTAAGAGTTGTCATGTATGGTTATTTAAAAGACTATTTGCCAATCAATCATGCATGCATGAATGAGTTTTTTCAACTAAGGTATCCATGGATGAGGAAACATAGGGAGAGGTAATTGGAACAGAGGCCCAAGAAGGCCAAAGGTTCTCCATATATTTTGATGTTGATTCACAATATCTTGGCCAGTTGTTTCAAGCTAGATTTTTCATTTGGATTGGGCAGGGAGTAGTCCAAACCAGGCCTGAAAGGCCTCCTTTCCAAGTTCCACAAGCCCCTGGTATCCCTATGCCTCCTCATGTCTCATTTCAACCCGAGGTTCCTGAAAATGATGGATGGCAAGAGATTGTCCACCCGACAGTCTCCCAACATCGTGGCTGGCCTAATTTGTCCTTGCCTGCTCCTCCGCCTAACAAACAGATTTTCCAAGCTTCTCCCCACTCACCAGTGAAATCCTCCCATGATAGGAAGAGATTGAAAACTGATCCCCACCATGCACTTGACAAAGGAAAGGCCACTACTGCCCCTTCCTCACCCTCCAATGGCTCTGACAAATCTGTGTCTTCCCGGATGCATTTGAGGGACGATTGCCCCCACGTGATCAGTGAGATTAGGCCTAAGGGCTCAACACAGCCAAAGGAAAATTCAGGAAAATCGAAGGGTCACAACAACAATCAAGGAAAGATTGCATCTTAGAGTGGGAAAGATGGCTTTTGAGTCTTTTATTTTATCTATTCTTGATGACAATTGACTTCAAGAAATTTTGGACAACATGTTTTATTTTGGATATATGAGTAATATTTTTTGAAAATAATTTCAAATATCATGAGCTAAATTTGCCAAAAGTGAATATGTTGATGGGAGTCACAAGGGGTCTCACCTACTAGTTATTATTTATTTATAACCCTTATTATGATTATTACTTTTCCCCCTAACTAAAGTTGGTTAAGTCTTTTAATTAATTTAACTAGTGAGTTGGTTCAACTACTTCGACCAATTCTAATTTGTTTAGAAGGAAAGGAAAGGGACAAACAAGGGGAGGATAGAAGCATAAGCATACTGAGGTTTTCTCTTTGAGTTTATGCTGAGATAGTTCAATATTCATTCATTCATTTATTCATCACAAGCCTAATTCTCTTTTATGATAGCAAGGACTTATTGTAGACAATAATACTCAGGGCTGAATCACATCATTCAGACACTTGTTTTTCAGAGGTGTTGATCTATCTTTGATAGTCTATGTAAACTTGTCCCTTTGTGAATTAATTTTCATGACCGAAAAAGGCTATTGTGCAGAGTCGAGTGGGCAACAATCTGTGCAAGTTGATCCAACTTTTAGAGTTCAGTTTTGGTTTTCTGTCAGAGGTCCTTTTGTATGTTCCATCGGGGATGTCTAAGTTTCACTTTGGTCCAAAATTTATGCATGAGATTTTGTAAAGACAATGAATCTTTGGTGAATTTGAAGGAAATAAAGGATTTCTTTATGTCTCATCGGTCTCGATTATCATCTTGGTGAATTTACTTCTATCTTTACATTTATTTCAGCAACTGATATGTTCAGAAAATTGCATAAAAAATAAATTTCCAACAAGATTTTTATTGATAAAAGACTATCCTAAGCACTCATAATTAATACTTGTGAGTTAGGATGTTATTTGTTTTGGCTATAAACATAGGGTGATATCCCCATCTACTTTGCTTTAGCCAAGTAGAGTATGAAAATGCTTGAGTAAGATCATTCCATATCTTTTCCTCAACACTCCAGTGCACATTGGTTAAGTTATATAGAGTATATCTTGTGTAAATTATCATTCATTCATTTAGTTAATGATAATTCTTCCATTCTTTCTCTTCTACTTATCTTTTCTCATATTTTCTCTGCAATTGTGTATGTCGATTCCTGGCTAGATCATGTGGAGGTTCAACACATTTACGTTATCATAATCTCTTTTTATATAACATTTTCTCCCAAAGACTCTGAAGTTTTTTACTGATGTTGGTCTATCAAACCATAACTCATATGATGTCTTTGTTGAATTTTTAATGATTGCTCAAGCACATGTAGTTTCTTTTCAATTTAGCATGAACTTGAACCATAAACAATGCAACAACACAATAGTTGCAGTAACCAAGATCACAAGAAGAATAACCATGCAAAAGACATAAGAAGTTATTATGGGAAAACCCTTCTCAAAAAAGGAAGAAACCCAACAATGATTTTCTATAGAGTCAAGAGAAGATCACCCTGACACCATAAACCCTAACGCACACAAGAGGGCGATCTATGACCAAGAAAGCTAGCACATAAGAAGAAGTGTGCACTAAATTTTAGATCTCCACAATATGTTATGAGAGAATGATATATGATCCACAATGGGTATGTATTGTTGGATCATGTTGTCATTGATGCCAATGGTTTGATTGATTGATGTCAAGTGATTGATTGATGCCAAAGGATTGATTGATGCCAAATGATTGATTGATTGATGATTGATGTCAAATGTAATATGTATTGTCCTTGATGCGATTAGATAGATGTCAAGTATATGATGCATATGATGTCATGCATAGATGAATATGGATCAACGATTTGTCATTGATACATGATGCAAAGATGAAGATGGTTCAATGTGGTTTATTTGATATATGATGCATAGTTAGATTGATCATTATAGTCTTATCATGGTTGATAAGATGCACAAATGGATTGACTCTAAAGTGGTCCCCTTATTGTTGGGTATGTGTTATATTCTTTGCATGAGTAGAGGCAAAAAATGTTTTTTTCCTCGGGAAACATGTCACTTGCCTCAGGAAACATGTCATGTATTTAGGTGGTTTTTCGGCACATGGTTTTTTTCGATGGTTTTCTATTTCCGGTGAAGGAATTAGGGTTTTGGACTAATCCAGGTCATTGAGTTAGGGTTTTGGATGTCGCTGGATCCTATGTGTATAATGTATTGTAAACAATGTATCACAATGAATGAATATATAATATGATGGTTTTCTCGGTTTGGGTTTCCAGGGGAAAAATCTCTGTGTAATGTTTGTATTTGTCATTGTATCTTTTCTGTTCTTTTCTAAATATCTGTTTGCAGTAGATATTGTACAAGGTTAGAATTTACACTTGTGGTGAAATCCCTCACAGGAAGATGCTTTACGGTTGAGTTATCCTAGAAGAATGGTTGGATGACCCATGCTTGAGTGTGGAATAATAAGATGAATATAAATGAATTTGTCAGTGAAACTATCCTAGATGGATAATCCTTGTGATAGCATTTCTAGTGGTATGTGGAACATCACATAACTCCTCACGGTTAGAGAGTTATGGCCATGAGAAGACCCAGGTTTGGGTAATGGACCCAAGTTTGTTTGATGGATAATGGTATGAGTTTTGATACATTTGCAGGTAAGACTATTCTAGATGGATAGTACATGTCATGCCATTTCTGGTGGTATGTGGAACGCCACATAAATCCTCACGGTTTGAGAGTTATGGCCTTACGAAGTTGGAGGACCCTCATATGTTGGCTTGAAGCCTCAAAAGGTCAAAGAAGTCAAAGATCTTGCAAAGAATAAATTATTATTTAAATGATAAAGTAAAGTGAAAAAGTCAAGAAGGATTATTTAAATAATAAAGTGAAGTGACAAAATCAAAGAAGATTATTTAAATGATAAAGTGAGGTGACAAAGTCAAGGAGGAATATTTAAATGATAAAGTAATGGAGAACTTTCTAATTATGGAAAGTGGTTAGCCCTAAAAATGAGGAAAATAGGTTAAGTGACCTATACATGGGTTAAATGACCTAGAAATATGTTAAGTGACCTGGAAATGGGTTAAGTGACCTAGAAGATGGAGAGTATAAATAAGAGGCAAGGCTCTCTCATTTCATATTACACTTGAGATATTGAAGATATATAGGTCACTGAGGTAACGAAAGGATATCTAAGCCGAATTTAAGAGGAATGGTGAAGAAAAGAGGGCCGGAATTCAAGGGAGGATAAATTCTTTTGATGATGCTTTCTAAGGTATGTTATTTACAGGTCATCTCACCATTTTCGCCATAACTTTTTTTTCTATAATGATTCAGACCATGATATTGATATGACATTGAGAAAACATATCCAAGTATCTGTGGTAAACAATTTATCTTGTGGGTCGTTGTATTTTTAGAGATACACTCCGTGAAAAACAAGGTTTGTGCCTAGTCCTGAAACTAGTCTAAAACATGTGTTTCGGATAAAAACGTCATAACTTCTTCATAACAGATCCAAATTTAGTAAGACCAAATGTGTTGGTTAGAGTACAGTCTTTAATATTATTTGTAACATTTTTATATCGATTAAACAAATATTTTGTGTGGGGCACACTCTACAAGGTCTCTCTCTAGAATAAGCCAGAATTCTACAAGGTATGCCATTTTTATTATAACTCCTTTTCTGAGAGGTTCCAAGCAGTGAAACCTGAAGGAATTGCATAAAACACACTGAAGAACATTGTGTATCAGTTTCAGATCTTTATTCATTACATCTACATAGTTATGATTATTTCAAGTTAGGGTTGTTGACTAATCCAAAACTAGTCATGGTTGAGACAAGCAGTTGATGAGTTTGCACATACATGAGGTGTATAGTTGATGATGTTGGTACATATTGATGAGTCATTGTTGATGAGTAGTTGACACATGATTGGTATATACTTGGTACATGGTTGGATGTACTTTTTTATGGTATAGGTTGATTACAGGTTGTTTGGTACAGGTTCATGCATGGTTGATGCACTTGTTTATGGTACAAATTGATATCTGTTGAGGATTGTTTCCTCATCTCAGTTGGTGCTGAGGGTGTAAGTTGATTCTTGCATTATAGAGCCAGTTCTCTTGTAGAGTTGTACTCTATTCAGTTGTTGCTGAAAAACCCCAAGGATTGTAGTCCATAATAAAAAGAAAATTGTACATACTTCTTGTGTTCCTTGTGGTGATGACTTGTTGATGATATATTCTTGATATATGTTGCTTATATGTGTTCAAATATAACTAGTTATAAATGACAACAATGGGTAATGAGTTAATTGTGATTGTTAACTAAGGAGTTTGGTGCAAGAGGGAAGTTTTGGGAAAAGAGCCCTACACTGTTCACCCCCCCCCTCTCAGTGTAGGTCGATGTGTCCAACAATTGGTATCAGAGTGGTCCTTCACTATAAGCCTTAACAAACTTGGAGGAGATCCATGGACACACAAATGGATGATGAAGTTACAATCCTTGTGTTAGGGTCCTAACCCGCACATAGGTAGAGCAATATATTCGGATGTAATAAAGGTCAATATTAATAAGGCCTTTCAACAAAATAGAATAAGGCGGATGTAAGAAGACCTAATAGAAGCTTCCACTTCTAGAAGGATCTTCCTCTAGATGCTTCTCTTGATAGACATATTTAGTATAAATAAGGGTCGAGGGTATGAAAACCCTAGCTTGGAGATTATTGTAACAGAGCGCTACTCAACTGGAGGTTGCCCCCTCGAAGAGGCCCGTGAACATTGCTTTCTGAATCAAAGTGCTATTTCTTTTGTTGTTCTTATATCATTTCTGTGTTATTGTGGAGATTATGCTGGTTATATTACTGTTATTCTTCCATTTCTATCATTTCATTTCTGTTATGCATACTTTTTATATCTGGTATATTACAAGTGGTATCAGAGCACTTTCCTTGGCATAAATTGTGGGAATTTTTTTTCCAGGGTAGAGACGTATTCCGGTGTCTTTAAGCCACATAGATCTATCGTTACGCGCATAAACCCACGGTTGAGGGATTCATACATGCAAGAAATACAATTGGTTCTTAAGCACACATCTGTTGGCCACCCTTGTAACCCATGTTGGTTCCCCTTTGAGTGGTAACGCATCAGACAACACCTGTGTACGGATCGACCTAGATTTCTTGAAGCCCTCTTTAGATAAACCGATCGGCCGCCTGACTACTATAGTGCCACCAAGAACAGAACTCGGTAAGATACTCTCTAGTACCTAGGTAGTCGAGTAGTACAACTAAGGGTACAGTCTATCCTCCTTAGTTAGTGCCCTAAGATATTGGGCCGAGTACTACTATTGGACCCCGCATGTATATCAGAGAGCTATAGCACAGGGAAAAACCTTGTCTATAGAACCCTTGAATACCTAAACCTTGGGGGACAAAAACATAAACAAATTAAAACATACAAGATCTATTGTTGTGCAACTGTGTTCGGGTTGCCAAGTAAATACACATTTCTTTCTGGTTAAGCATTTGGGGATTTCATCAATATAGTATTTTTCACCATTATTTGAGACCTATTCCATTGGATTCATCTCTTCACCCTTATCACATTCATCCATATCATTTTTCGGCAAAATTTTTGACCTCACCCACCCCTTTGCAGTTCACCCATCCTCATGGCCCATACCCGTAGCCAAGACCTGGAAGCTCGCTTCAACACCTTGCAATCTGGTTTCCTCGAGACCCAAAAAGAAGTGAAACAACTCAGTGCTACTGTTTCCTCCATCGATACATCCATCAATACAACCATAAATACATCCATGCAGCCCTCAATGGAGGAAGTCAGACAAGAACTGACCACCCACCTTGAATCTGTCTTTGCATCACTCTGCACCAAACTGAAGATCCCTGCAGATGACCCTTTCTTTGACGCACCTCCAAAGACTAAAGGTGAACATTCCTCCCATTCCCATACCTTTCAACATCACTTTCAGCGTGACCTATGCCTTCCGCAGGTGGATGTGACCAAATTTGATGGCTCAGACCCCACTGGTTGGGTCACCCAAATGGAACATTATTTCTCTTTATACGACATTACAGATGACTTGGCCAAACTCCGATATGGTGTTCTCCATCTAGATCAAGAACGTTGGCAATGGTGACAATGGAGAAAAACTTCCCGTCAAGGGTATATTTCTTGGATCCAATTTGTGACTGAGTTTTATGAATGCTTTGACACTGACACCAACCATTTGGGTCGTTTGACAAAGTTGAAACAATAAAAAATAGTAGAAGACTTCATAACTGCCTTTGAGAGCCTAGCTTTTCGAACAGAGGGCATGACTGATGTTTCTTTTGAGAGTGTTTTATCAGTGGCCTTAAGGATGAGATTCGGGCCCATGTCCTCATGGATCAACCTTCGAGTTGGGTGGAGGCTACTAAAAAAGCTAAAGAAGCACAACAGGTTGTATCCTCTCAAAACCGTAAACCCTCCTTTATCCCTCACCTTAAACCCGTAAATCCCACTACTCCCTCCACCCCATTAAAGATCCAAAAATTGACCATGGCTGAAATGGCTGAATGCCAACTCAAAGGCCTTTGTTATAATTGTGATGAAAAATATTTCCTGGGCCACAAGTGTAAGGAACAAAAGATTTTTATGGCCATCTCTGAGGATATTTCGGAAGAGGATGTTGAAACTCCCCTTGTGCCTAAGTCACCTGAAATCACTGACATAACCCCTCCCTCAGACCCTCCTAAAGTGGAACCGATCATTTCCCTCAAGATCTCACTGGCTTCTCCACCCCCCAAACCCTCAAGTTAATCGGTTACATCAAGCATCAGAAGGTCATCATTCTGGTTGATAGTGGAAGCACCCATAATTTTATTCATCATTGCATTGCCCAAGAAACTCATTGCTACATCCATGCCGTCAACAATTTCCAAATCATGATTGCCAATGGTTGTTCCAAGAAATGTGGAGGGCACTGTGAAAATGTGCGTCTCCAAATCGGTGAATACCACCTAAAATCCCATATGTTTGCTATAGACATGGGTCGTTGTGACATTGTGTTGGGTGCAGACTGGCTAAGGACTTTGGGTCCCATTCTTATGAATTTTAAGGAATTAACCATGCAATTCGACCAGGAAGGCCACCAATATAAATTCCAAGGAATCACTATTGGTTCACCTGAGGTCATTAGTTCCCATCGCATGGAAAAACTGTTCAAAAAAGGTCATTCTGGTGTCATTGCCCAACTCCATGCCATACAAGCAACAGAGACACCCCTGCTGCCGCAAGACCTCCAAGCCGTCCTTTCTAAACATCAAATGGTATTTTCCACTCCCCAAGGAATCCCTCCTTCCCACAGTGTTCATGATCATTCCATTCCCCTTGTACCCGAAATCTTTTCTCCCAATATCCATCCGTATCGCCACCCCTTTTCACAAAAAAATGAAATTGAGAAAATGATCCAGGAACTCCTTATTGCAGGCGTTATCCTCCCTAGTACGAGCCCTTACTCTTCTCCTGTAGTCATGGTCCTGAAGAAAGAAGGTTCTTGGAGAATGTGTCATAACTTCCGTGCCCTCAACAAACTGACCATTAAAGATAAATTTCCCATTCCTGTCATTGATGACCTCTTGGATGAATTGAGTGGTGCCCAATTCTTTACTAAACTTGATCTTTGTACGGGCTATCACCAGATATGTATGAAAGAGGCAGACATTCCCAAGATGGACTTTCAAACTCATGGGGGCCACTATGAGTTTTTGTTCATGCCCTTTGGCTTGTGTAATTCCCCCTCCACCTTCCAAAGCCTCATGAATCATGTCTTCTATCCTTTTCGCCGTCATTTTGTCTTAGTTTTCTTTGATGATATCCTCATCTATAGAAAAACCTGGACAAACCATCTTACTCATGTGGATCGAGTTCTCCATCTACTCTCTCAGCACCAACTTTTCTTGAAACAGTCTAAATGTGCTTTTGGTGCCTCAGAAGTAGAATACTTGGGTCATCTGGTTGGCAAGGATGGCGACAGGGTGGATCTGAAAAATATTGAAGCTATGGAAGACTATCCACACCCAAAGACTCTCAAAATCTTGCGTGGATTTTTGGGCTTAACAGGATATTATCGCAAGTTTGTTAAGAATTATGGAAAGATTGCAACACCTCTCACTGCTCTCCTAAAAAAGAACTCTTTCACTTGGACTCCAGCCACTGCTCAAGCTTTCCAAACCTTGAAGATGGCCATGTGCACCACTCTGGTTCTAGCCCTTCCTGATTTCACAAAGACCTTTGTGTTGGAATGTGATGCCTCAGGGAAAGGAATCAGTGTTGTCCTTATGCAAGAGGGTCGACCTTTGGCCTTCACCAGCAAGCAACTATCTGAAAGGAATCTGGGCAAACCCATCTATGAAAAGGAAATGTTGGCTATCCTGCATGTTGTTGATATGTGGTGCCCTTATCTCTTGGGGCAACGTTTCCAAATTAAGACAGACCATCAAAGCCTCAAGTACCTTTTGGAACAACGCATTTCCTCCCTGGAGCAACAAAAATGGGTGACTAAACTCTTTGGATATGATTATGAGATCATTTACAAGAAAGGAAAAGAAAATGTGGTGGCAGATGCACTTTCCTGAAAATATGAAGAAGAAGGATCCATTTTTTCTCTTTCCTTCATTGTACCAGATTGGCTCCAAGTTGTTCGCCAGGAATGGCTACAAGATCCCAAAAGTTCGCATCTGATCCAACAATTGCAGACCAATGTTCCTGCTACCCCAGGGTATTCTTGGCTCCAGGATGAGCTTTGATACAAAGGCCATTTGTATTTAAGTAAACAATCAAAGCTTAAATACACGGTACTTTCTGAGCTCCATGCTACACCCACAACGGGGCACTCCGGGTTCACCAAAACCTATGACAAGGTCAAACGTTCTTTTTTCTAGGATGGAATGAAACAAGACATCCATAATTTTGTCGCTGAATGTGATGTGTGTCAACACAACAAGGGATAAATAGTCAAATCTCCGGGCACACTACAACCGCTTCCAATTCCACCTGCTATTTGGAAGGATATCTCTATGGAATTTATTACCGACTTACCCAAATCGAGAAATAAATCAGTCATAATGGTGGTTGTGGATCGTCTTTCCAAGTATGCTCATTTCTGCACTCTTCAACGCCCATTTACTACATCCACGGTGGCTCAAATTTTCATGGACCAGGTCTTCAAGCTTCATGGCATGCCACACTCTATTGTTTTTGATCGTGACCCAACTTTCACAAGCAATTTTTGGCAAGAACTGTTCAAGCTATAGGGCACCCAATTGCATCTCAGCACAACTTATCATCCCCAGACTGATGGTCAAACGGAAGTTGTCAACAAGTGTTTGGAAACATATCTGAGGTGTTTTACCTCTGAAAAGAAAAATCAGTGGGCTCAATGGTTACCCCTAGCTGAATGGTGGTACAACACTTTCTACCATACAGCTACACACATGACTCCTTTTGAAGCGGTATATGGACATAAGCCACCTTTAGTTCTCTCATACTTACCGGGTACCTCAAAGGTCCAGGCGATTGATCAAACACTTACATTTCAAGAGGATATTCTACATACCCTCAAAGAGAACTTGGTCATGGCACATAATCACATGAAGCAACAAGCAGATCAAGGTCGCTCTGAACGTCAATTTGCAGAAGGGGCTCAGGTGTTTCTGTGACTGCAACCATACAAGCAAACTTCCCTCAAGGCCGAGCATTGTCAAAAGCTAGTGCCCAAATTTTATGGTCCTTATACAGTTCTCAAGCGTGTGGGACAAGTCACCTATCAGTTACACTACTACATATGGGTGGATTATTCCACGAAAATTTTCCACGCTTCCACTAGTTTCATATTTTTTTTAAACAGGGCGGGATTTTCATCGCTACTGCCACAAAAGTTCGTCACAATATCGACGACAATCTTAATTTAACCTAGTCGGGATTTTCGTCACTATAACGACAAACTTTCGTGGCAATAGCGACAAAAAGTTTGTATATCTCATTGATTGGTGTTAACGGCTAGTTGAGTGTTTTATCTATATATACGTGACTTTAAGAGACTTTGCGACACAAATGCTATAGTTGTGACATTGTTCTTGGCTTTTGTTTGAGCTGTTTATTTTTTCCGTCACCCACCAGTTGAACAAATCCAATTCTCGATCTACATAGCTTGGATTTTGAACTTGCAAGGTTAGTATGTTAATTTTTATTGATGTACTCATTTAACTTGTAATTTTTTTTTCAAATGTCCAAATTGCATTTAGCTTATTTTTTCCTTGATAATATATTTATATAATATGTGTAGTTATACCATA
>ML793546.1:112151-132435 GCA_009831015.1 Picea engelmannii
AAGAGATCACAAGACTAAGGAATGAAAAGGATGATAAGAAGGTAGATGATGAGATTAACAAAAGTCTTGAAACTATTGTCCATCTCAAGACCCAAATTGAAGAAGCCAAAAGGATAGAGGAACTATTGAAGAATCAAATAAATAAAAAGGAAGAGTCATGTCATAAGTTAGACGCTGAAGTTGTTGATCTTAGAAATAAAGTAGAGAAGTCAAATAAATTCTTGAATAGCTCACAAATCTTGAATGAGATATTGGAAAGCCAAATATCACCAAATGATAAATCAGGTCTTGGATACAAGAAAGAAGCTACACATGCTGAAACAAGCACCTCAAAGAAGCATGAGGTAAGTCCATCAAAGGATGAAGACAATGTTGCAAATCAACCATCTACACAAGGAAAATAAAATATCAAAAGAAAAAATCAAGGAAGACATCAAGAAGCTATATTTGGGACACCAAAGCAAAGGTATGAAAGTATTTTTCATGGGCATTGTTATTCATGTAGTGAATATGGTCACAAATATTTTGAATGTAGAGCTTATGAAAGGAGATATAATGGAAGATTTTATAACACCATAAGGTGTTGGATATGTGATCAAGTAGGACACATTGTTGTTCACTGTAACAACATGAGATGCTACAACTGTAATGGATTTGGCCACAAATCCCAGGATTGTTGGAACACAAAAAAAAATTCCATAATGAGGACTTCACATAGCATGGCTAGAAGAAGGAATGAAGTAAGGAAGGGAGACATCTTTGAAAAGATGGATGCTCAGAGCTCAAGTTTTGAGAAGCAGAGACACCTTCAGAAGTGGGTGAAGAAGACTGAGTAGCCATAACATAATGGAAGCCTTAAGGGAAGCTCTAGTAAGTCATATACTAAAGAATACGTGGGTGACAGTGGTATTAGTCGTGTACATACGCAAGCTGACCTTGAATAGGTTGCGTACATACGCGAGCTGTTGTGCAGCAAACCGCATATATGTGGTAAATCCTTGGGGAAAAGGCGATGCACTTGGGTTGCAACTTGATGTTATGGTATAACTCTATGTTGTAGGGTCTCACATGGTTTGATGCAGGTTCTGACACTGTTTGCTGCAGTTTTCATGATACTATATTGATTTATGCAAAGTGATGATAAAAAATAATGAAAGGCCATCTTTGATGCATGGCACTAACCCATGAGTGTGGATTGAGGAATTTTCTGTTAAATAACAATGTTGGTTATTGTAGTGAAGTTATGGCACCTTGGTTATATGATGATGATGCTAGCTAGAGATGTCATTGATCTATTGAAGTATATTATTAGTACATTGGTAGAGGCACCTACTAGAAGTTTTGATTGGCACATTTTTTATGGTGGACTTGGCATACATGTATGAGGATTCATCTTATTGTGGTATTGGTGCATGGTTGGCATACTTGCTTGGTACAAGTAGTGATACATGTTGATGTACATGTTTGGTATATGTTTGGATGATGAGTACTTGGCTAAAAGTACATAATTGGTATTACTTGATTAGCATATATTTTGGTACATGAGGCATTTGATGATTGAGGAACTTGGTTCATGGTAGAGACATATCATGAGTGATATGACACTTGTTTGGCATGTTGGTAGATTCACATGGTTGGCATATTGGTGGATGCACATGGTTGGCATAATGGTAGATGCACATGTTGACATGTTAATAGAGGCATATGGTTGATACATTCCATGGATGATATCTTTTGGCACATTGTATGATGTTGATGTACATAGGTGTTGTGCATGGTGGGAACATTTTGGTACATGAGGTACTTGGTTGATATTTTGTTCAAGATTCTCTATTTTATTGTTGACATATCTTTTGTTTCATGATGTATGGTATGGCACAAGTTTGATGCATGGACAGGTCCAAGGATCATCATTGAAAGAGAAGTTGATCTATGATCTAGTTGAGCAGTAGCAATTGCATGTTGATAATATTTCAGAGGAGATAGGGAGAGACATACCCATAGGGGGAGTCATTCTTCTTCCCATGATTCTAGGAGGAGATATTTGTCAGATGCATACCTAGAAAATATCCCTATATTTGAAGAAAGAGCACATAGGCATAATTCTAGGGGGAGTGTGAGAGATGTATCTTCAACATTACATCAGAGTGATATCCCTTGTTCAAAAGGGGAGATATTATTCAGAGGAATATCAAAGGCATTCAGACAAGGGGAGCATCCCCAAGGAGTGTTCAAGCAAGGGGAGCATCCCCAAGAGGAGAATGACCCTTTTCCATTGATGTCAAAGGGGAAGAGATAGTCACATTGATGTGATTGATGGGGGGAAATAGTCATATTGATATGATTGATGACTATTGATGTAAAGCATGCCTTGTCTACATGTTGACATCAATGATTGGTGTTGACATCAATGTTGGTATTGCCATCAATGCTAAAGGGGGAGATTATTGGATCATGTTGTCATTGATGCCAATGGTTTGATTTATTGATGTCAAGTGATTGATTGATGCCAAAGGATTGATTGATTTATGATTGATGTCAAATGTAATATGTATTTTCCTTAATTAGATTAGATAGATGTCAAGTATATGATGCATATGATGCCATGCATATATGAATATGGATCAATGAGTTGTCATTGATACATGATGCAAAGATGAAGATGGTTCAATGTGGTTTCTTTGATATATGATGCATAGTTAGATTGATCACTATAGTCTTATCATGGTTGATAAGGTGCACAAATGGATGAAATCCAAAGTGGTCCCCTTATGGTGAAATCCCTCACGGGAAGATGCTTTACGATTGAGTTATCCTAGAAGAATGTTTGGAGGACCCATGCTTGAGTGTGGAATAATAAGATGAAGATAAGTGAAATTGTCAGTGAAACTATCCTAGATGTATAGTGCTAGTCATACCATTTCTAGTGGTATGTGGAACGTCACATAACTTCTCACGGTTAGAGAGTTATGGCCATGAGAAGTTGGAGAACCCGGGTTTGGGTAATGGACCCAAGTTTGTTTGATGGATAATGGTATTATTTTTGATATATTTGCAGGTAAGACTATTCTATATGGATAGTACATGTCATGTCATTTCTGGTGGTATGTGGAACGTCACATAACTCCTCACGGTTTGAGAGTTATGGCCTTACGAAGTTGG
Organism: Picea engelmannii; assembly: GCA_009831015.1. Lineage (NCBI taxonomy): Eukaryota > Viridiplantae > Streptophyta > Pinopsida > Pinales > Pinaceae > Picea > Picea engelmannii. The sequence continues at coordinate 115,314 of ML793546.1, forward strand.
AGGACCCTCATATGTTGGCTTGAAGCCCCAAAAGGTCAAAGAAGTCAAAGAGCTTGCAAATAAGAAATTATTATTTAAATGATAAAGTAAAGTGAAAAAGTCAAGAAGGATTATTTAAATAATAAAGTGAAGTGACAAAATCAAAGAAGATTATTTAAATGATAAAGTCAGGTGAAGGAATATTTAAATGATAAAGTAATAGAGAACTTTCTAATTATGGAAAGTGGTTAACCCTAAAAATGAGGAAAATAAGTTAAGTGACCTAGAAATGGGTTAAGTGACCTAGAAGATGGAGAGTATAAATAAGAGGCAAGGCTCTCTCATTTCATATTACACTTGAGAATATTGAAGATCTATAGGTGACTGAGGTAACCAAAGGATATCCAAGTCGAATTTCAGAGGGAAGGTGAAGAAAAGAGGGTTGGAATTCAAGGGAGGATAAATTCTTTTGATGATGCTTTCTAAGGTATGTTATTTACAGGTCATCTCACCATTTTCGCAATAATGTTTTTTCTATAATGATTCAGACCGTGATATTGATATGACATTGAGGAAACATATCCAAGTATCTCTGGTAAAAACAACTTGTGGGTCGTTGTATTTTTGGAGATACACTCCGTGGAAAATAGGGTTTGTGGCTAGTCCTAAAACTAGTCTAAAATAGGTGTTTCGGGTAAAAACGTCATAAATTATTCATAACAGATCCAAATTCAGTAATACCAAATGTGTTAGTTAGAGTACAGTTTGTAGTATTCTGTGTAACAGTTTCAGATTGATTCAACAAATATTCCGTGAGGGGCACACTCTCTAGAATAAGCCAAAATTCAACAAGGTATGCCATTTTTGCTATAACTCCTTTTCTGAGAGGTTCCAAGTAGTGACACATGGAGGTATTGCATAAAACACACTGAAGAACATTGTGTATCAGTTTCAGATCTTTATTCATTATAGGTACATAGTTATGATTATTTCAAATTAGGGTTGTTGACTAATCCTAAACTAGTCATGGTTGAGACAAGCAGTTGATGAGTTGGCACATACATGAGGTGTATAGTTGATGATGTTGGTACATATTGATGAGTTATTTTTGATGAGTAGTTGACACATGATTTGTATATACTTGGTACATGGTTGGATTCACTTGTTTATGGTCCAGGTTGATTACAGGTTGTTTGGTACAAGTTGGTGCATGGTTGATGCACTTGTTTATGGTACAGATTGATATTTATTGATGATTGTTGCCTCATCTCAATTGGTGTTGAGTGTGTAAGCTGAGTCTTTCATTATAGAGCTAGTGCTCTTGTAGAGTTGTACTCTATTCAGTTGTTGCTGAAAAACCCCAAGGATTGTAGTCCGTAATAAAAAGAAAGTTGTACATACATCTTGTGTTCTTTGTGTTCCTTGTGGTGATGACTTGTTGATGACATATTGTTGATATGTGTTCACATCTAACTAGTTATAAATGACAATAATGAGTAATGAGTTAATTGTGATTGTTAACTAAGGAGTTTGGTGTAAGAGGGAAGTTTTGGGAAAATGAGCCCTACATTGTTCACCCCCCCCCCTCTCAGTGTAGTCGGTGTGTCCAACATGTATCTCTCTTATAAATACATGACCTAAATCATCAAATAGATATGTTTATTGGCACAATAGGGACGACTTGTACAACTAAAAAATATAATTAATCTTTTACACAATATTAATTATCTTTACACAGTAGGGCAGAATTGTACCCTTCACAATACAAATTATGGTTTCACAGTAATCTTAGTCTTAGACAATATAGCAAGGGATCTCCCAAACATCCTCTAGTGCTTTGCCAATATGGACAAGTCCACATGTGCTCAACCACTAGGGACATCACTCTCAAATAGATCAACTCAACTAAATGAATAGGAGTACGAACTAGAGAGCCATCTCAAGTCAACTCAACTAAGTCCATAGAAGTACGACAGGAGACCATCTCAATTCATCTCAACTCAGTCTAGAGGAGCATGACAAGAGACCAACACAAGTCATCTCAACTCAGTCCAGAGGAGTACGACTCACTTATCACATAGGCATTCTCATAGATCATCTTAACTCAGTCCAGAGCAGTACGATTTGGAGGATGTCTCATGAAGCTGCAATCATCAACATTCCCTCTAAGCTAGGGAGACACTCTCCACCATGAAAAGTCTCTCACGGAAGTAATCAAACATCGTCATGGCAAGCGGTTTGGTGAAGACATATATAACCTACTCTAAGCATGTGCATCAAAGATCATTATATCAAACAATTAACTTCTCAAAGACACTATGCGTCTTGTCAAGCTTGAATATGGGAGGGTTGACGAGGTGTCCTATTGGATAGATCTTTCCCTAGTTCAAGGAGAGTTTTCGAGAGATCCCTCTCTAAGCCATGTAAAATGGATGAAGTGGTTGGGGTCGAGACTCAATGGGCATAGGGTTCATGACATACAAGGGGTCATAGTGTCTCATTCATGGGTGCCTTTGTAGAGGGTGTGTGGTACCTTCGTCTGCAATGCATTTTTTCCAAGCCCATCAATTGTCTTTTCTCTTTCTTTATTTGTATTTTCTTTCATAATAGCATAAAGATAGATTGAAGGTCACTTCCCTGGCATGGTGACCAGATGATGGCAATATCACCCACAAACACCTAGTGTAAATGAGAAGGCTAGATCATGATGAGACCCCCTTTCTTTCAGCCATGCAACTGAGAGCCATTACCCTGGTTTGGTGACCAGATGATGGTAATGTCATACCACTATACATTCATGGACGTGATAGGTCAACTCATGATGAGACCTCCTATCATTCAACTAACCTTTTAAGAATTCTTTATTATATGTGGGTCCCCTTTACTCAAAGATAAGTGTTTCAATGCTTTCCTGGGTGATCCCTGGGTGAAGCACCTGTAAGGTTTATATAAGGATTTTATCTTTACCCTACATCAGCCCCTCTAGGTCTTCAACCTCTTCTTCCCATAGAATGAGGGACAACCCCTTCTTGGGTCAATACACCCTAAAATCCCAAGAGATAAGGAAATGGAGGGGAACAATGATGGAAAGTGGTAAGTATGTTTTGGAACGGTACGATGGCTCATTAAAGGAGTTCCCAATAACAAACCCATCCCCAAGGAAAACCACTTACTAGGACACAATGTAAACCACCAAGGTGAAGCAGGGAAAAATGCATAATGTCTAAGCATATATCATGAAATCTAGAGAAATATAAGATACAACATACTCAACTGGATTAAATATTGAAATGATTCTCACCATAATACTAACTTTTACGTCAAGGAGAAAGGCCCACTTCCTTCCAGAAGCCAACTGATTTGGTGGATGCCATCTGCAAACCTGTGACCATCTACGATGGTGAGTGGGTTTTCCATCTGTGCAAAAGGGTATTGTTGGTCATATAGTCTCTTGGCACTCCATATCTGCAACCTTAGGGCCTCGAGACATAATCTCCTTAGATATACACAAAATGGGGATAACATGTGCCATAGCCAACTTTATTTATTTGTCTCATGCATCATTTTTCTTCTTCTTCTTCTTCTATGTTTAAGATATAGACATCGCTTGGTGTCCTGGGTGCAACAACCAATAATTTTCTTGAGACTTCTTTTCTAATTTTACATTTTTGAGTCAAATATGAGTATGTGTTCTTGATCACATGTTTGGCTCACATTGGGGAGATTGGGCTTCATATTTTCAACTAATAACACATTTTTTTCTTTAGCTCTGTTATTTCCTAGACTGATTGTACCCTTTCCAAGTATCTTGGCAGAGACATTATCTCCAAAAGTAACTCTTCCTTTTTCTTTCCTTTTCAGACTAAAGAATTTTTCTTGATCTCTTGTCATATGCTTTGAACATCCACTGTTAATGTACCATTGAATCCTTTTATCTTTAGCATATAAGGCTACCTTACACTCTGTTTCCTTTTCTTTCCATGTCTTCTTATGCTTTTCTTCTTGAATGTTGGAATTCTTTATGGGATGCTTTGGTAGTCTACAATCACTAGTTTTGTGACCATAATTGTTGCATTTGTAGCATTCAACATTGCAATCTTGTAATGGAGAGAATGAATTATAATTTATATTCTCTTGATTATTATTATTCTTGTTGGTCTTATAACCATATCTTAAAACATTATGACGATTGTGTTGATCTTATGGTATTTGCGAGAGGTATTAACCTCTACGTGTAACCCTAACAAGAATAGAATATTCTGGGAAGCAAGAATAAACCCTAAAGCATTGGACATAACCATAGACGACATGTCGACTAAATGAAATATTTAATATTGAGTTTTTAGGTTCCAGAATGAGAAGTCAACCTAGACAAATAAGGAGCAGCATTATAAATACAGGATGCTTGAGCTCATTTGACACACACAACTCGCAACTACAGAAATTTAGTTGTGCACAAGTCTCGAGAATAACTGCAGTTGCAACTACTGCAACTTGTACTTTCGGTTTTAGTCTTGGACTCTCTCTTGGTTATGGTTTGGACTTTTTGCTTGGTATGCTAACTCTGGAGAGTGATACGCTACCTTGATTGGATATTAGGCCTAGGTTTTGCTTCCAAAATTATTCTCTGTCAAGATTAAGGTGTTGGGGGGTGGCTTCGACCTATGGTTGGATGACAATATTTCTATATTGTCTATGGTTAAATGATCACACCTATTATTTCTAACAGGTTATGGGCCCATGCTATCTTCAAACACTCTAACCATTGGAAGATAGATTGGGAGGATTTTTTCTTACAGTTGCAGTTGCAGTCAAAGTTTTTGTTGCAGCAACAAAACCCTAACCCTCTTGTTGAGGCACCTTAAGTGAAGATATTGACCTAATTTCTGGATATCCTAGTACGCCCTAGCCCAGCGCACCTCCTGGTACTCTTAGTAAGCTAAGACGCCAAGTTTGAGTTTTTGGTCAAAGTTAAAGGTTGACCAATTCAAAGTCAAAGGTTGACCAAGTCAAAGAAGTCATGAATTACTCTATGAAGTCAGAAAACAAGTTATAAGGAGCTTCTAACTTCAGATCATGGAAGACAAGGATTGATCTCATCCTTGCCAAGAATAAAGTGTTGGATATCGTGAAAGGAAAGGTCGTGGAACCACAATTTGAAGAAGGAAAAGAGAAGGAACCTCAGAACGTTGCAGTTATGGAGAAGTTCAAAGGCAATGACATCAATGCCATGAGTATCATAGTGGACTCTGTAAAATACCACTTGATACCCTACATCTCTCATCTTGACTCATCTAAGAAGATGTACGATGCCCTAACTAACCTCTTATCAGTCAGAAACATTGGACAAGTAATGAATCTGAAGAATGAACTCTGTGACATGAAAATGCATGATGATGACAACATAACATCATACCTTGTGAGAATCTCTCAGTTAAGAGATCAACTACAAGCTATTGAATAAATCATTTCAGAGAAGGAACTGGTAAATATAGTACTCAATGGTCTTCCCAAGACATGGGATTCATTTTCCGCAAGCATGAACACAAGAAAGGAGTATCCCACATTTGAAGAACTTTGGACTTGTTGTGCACAAGAAGAATCAAGGATTAACGCAAAAGATAAATCCCAAAAGAAATACAATTATCAAGCTTTCACAACAAAGTTCAAGAATTTCAGGAATAAGAAGAAGTTTGGCTCAAGGAAGAAACCAAATCAAGAAAAGGATATGTCAAAGATACAATGCTTCAATTGTCGAAAATATGGTCACTATAGGAACCATTGTCCTCAGTTAAAGAAAAGGAAGGAAACATACGAAGCAATAGTTTCCGAAGAAAGGGAACCCTCAAATAAAGTCAAGCCGGATAAAACAAACTTCTTCTTCTAAGTCAAGGTAACAATATTCTTCAAAGGTATTGTATATACCATGTTTACATAGTTCCTGTACACATCATGTATATCTATTTCTTAGAATATAATATGTTCAAGTGAAGCAATACCTATGGAAGAATAACAAGATAAGGATTTCTATCACGATGAGTACAAGTCAAGCAATACACATGAAAAGATGAAGTACATTGGCAATCCTTGGTAACAATTCCTGTGGAAGCTATTACATAAGTAACAACTACAAGATAAGCTGAAATCAGAATCAAACTTGAAGAGACCCAGAAGAAGTCAAAACAGAAAGAAGTCAACAATCAAGAGGAAATTAGAAAAATACTTGTGACACTTTGCAGAAGGCAATAAGGATGCAAAAGGAAGCATGGACTATCTTAGATGGAGGGAGCTGATTACAAAATTCCCAAAAAGAAAAAAGAACATGCATTCATACATGAAGCAAGGATTAGGAGGGAGCTAATCCTAAATATGATCCATTGAGGATTATGAAGTATATATCCATGTTTCCATTGAAAGTAGCATCCATGACAAGAAATACATGTTCAATTTGACTCTAGAAGAAGTCTTCTTCAAAAGGAAGCCTTAAAGTATCCTTGGTTGTCCATCTACATCCATGATCATATGATGAAAGGAAGAAGTTGGAATCTCCAGGGAATATAGAAGACCCCATGGACCCAAGAGCTAAAGAGAGATATGAGGAAGAACATGAAGATTCCAAGAAAGAAAGAAAGAAAAGAAAGAACAACCAATTATTATATCGAGAATCACAACTTGGTTTGAACCCACTCAGAAGCAATCGAGCAGAAGGAATGGAAGTTATGATAAAGAACAATGTATGTAAGAAAATGAGAAAAAGACTTATGAATGGAAGAATTTCAAGATTCAAAGGTTCTTCCAAAAGGAGGGAGAAGACTATGACAACATCTTGTTTCGGTAAACCAGATATACCTCTTGCAGTATCCATGGATTGGAATTTACATGTAAAAGACTGCGCTTCCCAATAAAGAAAGTGAGAAAGAAGCTTATACCAGAAAGAGACTCATGTATGTAGATATAAGAAGACCTTGTATAGATTCAAACAACCTGATGAAGAGTATCTCATGTACAAAAGAAGCGTGGTGAAAACTTTCTATGACAAAGATGGTGTATCAAAATAGTTAATCAGAAGTTTGGGACAATGGATTGCTAATCCATGGAAAACTCTCATGATGACAAAATAAGTGCTACTTAGATATGTTTTAGTTTGAGCCTTGCCACAATGTTATGAGCTAGCGGGAAACATAAGTGTTGAATTTGACCATGATATATTGTAATGATCAGAGCTATTCAGAGAAAACCAGTGTTCCATGATAGACCGAAGTACATTGAGATCAAGCATTATATTCTCTGTGATGAAGTCCAAAAAAGAGAAGTGGTTCTCCAATATATCTCCACAGTTGAGCAGATAACAAATATTTTGGTATATCCTCTGCCCAAGATGAAAAGTTTGCATACTCAAGAAACAAGATGAGGCACGTGGAAAGAAATTCCTTATTGAAAAAGGAAGAGATTAATCCCAGGTTGGGAGGGAGCACTTATATGTTATTGATTTATGGATAGTCATTTTTGAATTTGAAAAATGGTCCAGGTTGAGCAGTTCCTTTCCGGTTCAGAAAGTGGTTTGATATTTCTAACGGACATGCATTTTCCAGTTCGAAAAATGGTCCAGATCGGAGATTCAATTTTGTAATGAAAATGGTCTAATAGATTGATGTTGTACCATAGACAATGATTCCCCTTGTGGCTAGTGTGGGGGAATGGTCTAGGACAATCATTCTTCTTGGCAATCACTCTGAGTAGTGGTCAAGTAGAATGGTTCACCTTGCCAAGAAGTCATACTTTCGAAGTTCATAGTTGTGAGTAGTTTCGAAGAATGGTCTGTTTTGGAGGTTGGTGTAGGACAGTCATTTCCATTAGGAAATGGTCAGGGAAGTCAATCCCTCGGGAAGACTCATTCTATCCAGGTTGCACTATATTTAGTGCCAGAGGAATGGCCCAGTTAGGTGAATGGTCCAGGTTCAACAATCAGGGACATAAATTCCCTAGGGAAGACTCATTCTATCCAGGTTGCACTACGATTAGTGTCGAAGGAATGACCCAATTAGGTGAATGGTCCAGGCTCAAAAATTAGAAATAATTATTCTTCTATGCTTGAGAATAATAATCCAGATAGCCCATGGTTGATGTTTTACATTCTGAGGGCATATTCTCTTCCAGATCTCACAAATGTGAGTGGAAGAATGGCTGAGATGACTCAGTTTATATCATGATATTGTTTTATGCAGGTTTATATCAGATGATATGATTGCTATGGAGATTTTATGTATCTGGATAGTAGATGTATGCTACTGTGGTGGATGTGTTCCACTGGTTGTGACTATGTGTCACTGATTAAGTAGTCGTGTGCTACTTGGCGTGGTTGTGTACCACTGGATAGTAGTTGTGTACTACTATGGATAGACACAGTTGTGTTCTATTGAATGACATTATTTTGATTTCCATGTAGACTATAAGTAATGTTGAAAATGATTATCATTTAGATGGATAGTCAGTGTGTTGATGGACAAACATTCTCTAGAAAAAAAATGGTCCAGGACATTTATTGTTCTAGGAAATATATCTGGATTAGAAGAATGGTTCTTGTATCATTCTGTGGAGTGAGTGACTTATTCAGCATCATGCTTGATTACTCAGATGGAGTATGGCTTCGAGAGATGATGCAGTTGATGCTATAGAATGATACCGATAGTGATGATGGTGCTCGTGATATAATCATGAGATAGCCTGTATGGCTATGATGATGCTACTGGTTGAATGGTATGTTTTTTCTCAAGACCATTGCTTTCAATACCTCCATATCTAGGAGGGAGTGTTGATATTATGGTAGTTGCGCGAGGTATTAACCTCCACGTGTAACCCTGACAAGAATAGAATATTCCGAGAAGCAAGAAGAAACCCTAAAGCATTGGACATAACCCTAGAAGACAAGTCGGCTAAAGGAAATATTTAATATTGAGTTTTTAGCCTCCAGAATGAGAAGTCGGCCCAGAAAAAAGAGGAGCAGTATAAATACAGGACGCCAGAGCTCATTTAACACACACAACTCGCAATTGCAAAAATTTAGTTGTGCGCAAGTCTGGAGAATAGTTGCAGCTGCAAATACTACAACTTGTACTTTCGATTTTAGTCTTGGACTCTCTCTTGGTTATGATTTGGACTTTATTATTGGTATGATAACTCTGGAGAGTGATACACTACCTTGATTGGCTATTAGGCCTAATTTTTGCTTCCAGAATTATTCTTTGTCAAGGTTAAGGTGCTCAAGGTTGGCTTCGGCCTATGGTTGGGTGACAATATTGCTATATTGTCTATGGTTAAACAAGCACACCTATTATTTCTAACATATTTTTCTTTCCATAAGCTCTACAATGTAATGCTTTATGCCCAAAATTTTTACAAGAGAAACAATAGCCAAGAAAGAGACGTTGATACATTTTTGGGGGAGTTCTTCTTGTAGTTGTGTTCCTTCTATATTCATTTTATTTTGAATGGAGAGAAAATTTTTGTTGATTAGAATCAATATTTATTTTTCTTTCTTCCTTTTTGAAAGAGCTCTAAAGAGCAGCTGCATAATTTTTTTGGATTTTTGTTAGTTACATGAGATGTAGAGTTAGATCCTTTGTTAAGACTTCTTTTGATCATAACCCAATCCTGACTTATTGCTTGATGATCTTTGACTATTAAGAATATCGTCCAAGATTCTTGAAATGTTCTCAAATCTTGATTGGTTGTTTATTTTCTCAAGTTCTCTTTTTAGAAAAACAATTTCAGCCTCTAGCTTTTCAGAGTCTAATTTTTTTTCATTGAGTTGTTTACTTATGAATTCTTCAATTCTTTTGGCTTCTTGGATTTTTTTTATTTTTATTTTGTAAGAAGGAAATTACATTTGTCTATCTCCCTGTTCAAACGTGGCAACAGTTCCGGCTACAGTGGTTAAAAAAAAAACATAAACCAGAAGCATGATTAACTAAGTCTGGGATCGAACCTTGGCCCAACGAAGGCTTGGCATGCTTGCAATTTGTCTTTGTCGAGCCTATCTCGATCTAAGATGGTTTGTCAGAGGTCCTGTAAGAAGGACATCATGAGGTCCATGCGACCTCCAACGCTCTGATTCCTTTCTTTGCAACTCGAATAAGGCGGTCTTGACATCCCCTAAACCAATCTTGAGGTCGTCCAAGGATTCCTCGAGGGATGCTCTGTCTGCACACCTAACACAAGAAGAAGGGAGCGGGGGGGACGACAGAGAGTTGGAGGAGGAGGGACAAACGGAGGAGGGGGCGGAAGTGAGGGGAGCAGAGGAATTGACTGGAGGCGGAGGGGGAGAGAGAGGAGGTGGAGGGCGACGAGGAGGGGAGGGGGGAGGAGGAGTGAAGCTAAGTGAATTGCCAAAGCTGTCAAACCAGTCAATTCGACAGGCATATAGGTTCGAGAGCGGGGAGAGGTCCGGGGTGCTCTCACGAAAAGGCTAAACAGGGGTGGGAGCTTCGATTGGATTCATGATGGGGAGGCCATCGATTTCAGGGGGAGACCCATAGTTGTTCTCATTTCTTCCTCTGACCACATACCTGGCCGATCCTCTTTTGGATTTGCCCCTAAGACGAGGCATGGAGTTAGCCCCAGGAAACCTGGCAAGGAAAGCACAGAGAAGGTGCAAGAAGTTGGTCCAAACCAGCAAAACCCGAGGAGAGAAGAACGAACTAGGAGTTCTGGAGGCCGAGCAGAGATCGCACTAGGGAGAGAAGGTGAAATAAAAAACCATGGAGAGACGAAGATGCAGAGGCCAAAGGAGAAAATGAGTTTCGGCACGTCCAGGCTCTGTCTTAGGAGCTTCATTGTTGATTTGTTGATGGAACTGCGGAGATGTCCTTCCCTCCACCATGAAATCTCTCACGAAGCTGAGCGTCATGAGCGTGCGGCAAGTTGGCCTCTCATGAGGTCTAAGGAGTGGCGGTGATGGATTTATTCCCATGAGTTGATGGTCGAAAGGGAGCATGTCTGAGCGTGTGCCAGGTGGCATGATGTTTGGCCAGATGGCCTCCCCATAGTCTGTCCACGCACTGAGCCCCAAAACACCCCATTCGAGGGTGGCTTCTTGGATTTGAATCTTCAAAACAATAATGATTTCCTCTGATTCCTTGATGGTTATTGAAACTTCCTTTTCTTATGATTTTTTTTCTTCATATTCTAATAATTGTTCTCTTAATGATTCGTTCTTCTTTTTATATTTTCTCAGTTCTTCAAGAGAACTAATATGTTCTCCTTCAAGGTCTACTTATCCTTCAACTTCAAAGTTTTCTTCATTATCAACAACATTATTTTGAGATTCTATACCCATAAATATAAGTTTTGTCTCATCATCTTCACTCATGTTAGATGAAATATTGTCTTCTTTGGAGTACAAGTTTTTCTTTTTCTTGTAGAATTTCTTCTTGTTTCCAGTTTTTCTCTTCTTAAGTTATTTATGGTTATAATTTCTTCATCATCACTATCCACCTGCTTGGGATAGGGACATTTAGAGGAAAAATGCCCAACTTTGCCACTGCTGAAACACTTGGGGGGTAAATTCCCTCTATATTTCCCAAATCCTTTCTGGAGTTTCCTAATAAAATTGCCTTCTTCTTCATCTGATATGTCTGAGTGATTTTCATTTGGCACATGCTCATGGTTCTATGTTTCTTTTGATGCTTTGAAGGTTGTTTCCCTTTTGATGAATTTTCTTTCCCAGTTCTCATTTTATAGGCTATAAGAATCCCATGAAGTTCATCCATTGTAATTTTGTCAAGGTCTTCTCGTTCTTCCAAAGTGGATACCTTGCCATCATATCTTATTGATAATGATCTCAACACCTTTTGGACAATAATTTTGTCTTTTAACTCTTCTCTCAATGCTTTGATTGAATTGATTATTTCATCCATTCTTTGAAAATATTCTGCAATGTTTTCTTCCTCTTTCATCTCAGACTCTCAAACTTCCCTCTGTATGTTTGAAGTTTGGCTTGCTTGACTTTTCCATCTCTTTCATAGATGACTTTAAGTTTGTCCCATATTTCTTTTGTTGATTTATAGTGCACCACTTTTACAAATATATGACTTGTTAATCCACCCAGAATTCAATTAACAACCCTTGAATTATCATTGCAGAGTTTCTTTGTAGCAACATCTGAATGTACGATAGTTGGTGCAGTGTAACCATTTACCACATATAGCCAAACATCACCTTCGAGAGCCATAAGATAACTTCTCATCCTTATACTCCAAATGAATAATCATTTCCTTTGAACAATGGTGCTTTGTTGGAGGACATTGCTTCTTGTTGACCCATTGGATTTATTTGAATCTGCCTTAAAGTGGTTATACTATGGTGAAGGAACCCGTTCTTATACCAATTGTTGGGATATTGTTTAATATTGAGGGGGAGGCGGGGGGAGAGGCGGGTGAATCAATATTGATTCTTATTTTCAAATTAAATTAATTCTTTATTAGTTTATAACAATTTAACAACAAGAATGTACAAAACTCTGAATTTTAAATGTAAAAATCATAAAAATATATATATTTCATTTACAAGTTACAGTTTTGTAAGAGACACCAATCTCTCTTCTTTTGAGCATCAACTCAAGGAGACACAAATCCTCTGTTTTCCAAGCACCCACTTGAGGAAGCACCAAATCCCTGTAGATCATGCTCCAACTTGTAAAGGACTCCATTCCTCTGTTTTTTCAAGCACCAACTTAAGGAAGCTGCAACTCCCTGTTTCAGGCTTCAACTTGCAGAGGACTCCAATCCTCCCTTCCACCCTCACTTCATGTGTATATTTCAGGTTTCATATACTTCCTTGGAATCTACTTCTATTTTTGATCTTCTGAATTAGACCACGGAGACACTCTCCTTCCATTATACCTTTCTATTTATATAGTATTCCAACATGTATGAATTTGAAAAATCATGTCTCTTTGTATGAAACAATGCACCTCTTCATTTAATTTAATTATAATAATGCTAACATTTTGTCATTAAAAAAATTGTCGTTAATTCAAAAGACTTCAAATCCCTTGTAAGTTGTTTATCATTAATGGAATATCTGGGTGCTAAAAATGATTTAATGTTGTTGTAATAGTTCTTTGAACAAACCCTGATCTTGAGTTGTTACTTATCTTTAATCATATTTTTAGTCTTTATGAGTCGATCTTAGTTATGGATTGAATCTTCTTATTTTGGCCTCACACTTCCATATTGATCCAACGATCTAGGTTCAATCTTCGTTGTTCGTTGTCAATCCATAGAATTTATGCTTTCATTGTCCACTGACCTCAGTCATCCAATAATTGTTCCTCTACAGTTACTCTAAGCATATTATATTTGCTAGATCTTTGAAGATCAAGATGTCTGATCTATAAGAAGAATTCTCTGTTTAAAACAATTATAACTCTAATTGTTTATATGATAGGAAATTCTCGACCACTCAAGTCACAAGTTGAGTTGGAAAATAAAATATATTCGATGACCCGAAAGTCAAAATGGGAAAAATGAGTTGTCCAAAATGAAAATCGGGTCGAGGCACAGTAAGTCGACCAAGAGTCAAGAAATGCAAGTCGAGGTCAAAGGTAATGCAAGTCGAAGTTGGAGGCAATGCAAATGAAAATTTATCCAAGTCAAAGTCGAAGGCAATGCCAATCAAATTTATCCAAGTCGAAGTCAAAGGAAATGCTAGTCGAAGTTATCCAAGTCGAAGTCAAAGGCAATACAAGTCGAAGTTATCAAGTCAAGGTCGAAGGAAATGTAAGTCGAAATTATCCAAGTCGAAGATCAAGATGTCTAATGGAGACTCTCATAACAAACCCTTTTACACATTTTATTGAGCACTAGATTTTGATATTTCCCTTTTGCATTTAAATAGGACAAATTCATTATCTATAAGTATTCATTGTTTTTAGGAAATGCATGAGTTTGACAATATCGTATGCACAATTTTGATGATGATGACCATAATATTCTCCTATTTGCATCAATTCCAATACCAACATCAATGTCAACTTCATAACATTATGTCCAATATTGAGCATATTGTTCTCCTTTGACATCACTTCCAACACCATGTCCAACAACATCTACTAACCAGAACATAAATTTTCAGTAATAAAATTCAAACCAGAACCACAATACCTCCATAGAGAAAGTTACACCCACACAGTGTAAACAACAAAGATTTATTTTTCTTGGTAATTTCATTACAGTGGGCGAGCTATGCATGCCCATAAATCTCATGCATTGTTACTCACGAAAAGAAATGCAGATGGCTATGGTTCTAAGGCGCCTTCGCTCATCATGGAAAGACTCATTGAATCCTTCATCCATCGATCTTCAAGTAGGATACACTCTTCAAGCTCTCATCTCTGCAAACTTCCCGAGTTCTCCTTGCCTCCCCCTTTCTCACTACAACCTTCGGTTTTAATGAGCTGCCTTTGGAAGGGAAATCACAATGGTTTGTTTCCACTTCCAATTTTTCCAAAAAAACATAAAATAAAATTAAAATAACAATTACATGCTTATTACAAATTTACAAGAAGGTTTGAAAAAGATCCAATTTGGATCACACCTTCTCATTTGCAAGGATTTTGGTCCCCAAAAGATTAAACTCCCTTCAATCTTCTTCTCCGATCAACAAGCAGACTTTAGAAAATATCCAAAAAAGGATTCCTCCATTGTAAGATGGAAGATAAGAGTTGAGTAGGGGTTGCCTTCAACATAACCTTGATATCCATGTCATGGGTAGAAATGACATTTTCTGTTGCAATAGGTTGTTGGACAACCGTTGCTCCTTGGGTTACAAGTGAAAACAACTCCTCTTTTCCCTTGACTCTCCAATTTTTCTTCTTGGTTGTTCGGTTCTTGGGATGGAGTTCCAGGTGAAGCCTCTAACATTTGTCTTCCCAATGTATAGACAATCTGCAATACATGCAATAGTTCTTGCATGGGTTGCTTGGCCTTGTAGAGTGCCAACAATCACTAGCCTTATGACCCATTTTCTTGCAACATAAACAAACTATGCCATACCTCTTCAGTTTGTGATAATGCTTGCCAGATTGGTTTCTTGGTTCCCCAAGAGTTGGACCAAATCTAGATGGTGAAATCATCTCTTTGCCTCCCTTTTTCAAGCTTCTACAAACATATTTGAGTGGATTGCTACACATGGATTCTTTTTTGGTTCCTCTTTCCTTGACGAAAGTGGTTTTAGTTGCACTTGTGCTGACTTCTTTTCCATTGAATCCTAGGCCTTCATGCTTGGGCCTCTGTTGAGCTACAATAAGAATCAAAGTCCCTTGGCATTCCTTTCCTAGCCCTTAGACTTCATAGCCCATTTTCCTCATGAGCTTAGAACCAATGCCTCTAGTGTGATTCTCAAAGTCACCATAGGTTTCTTGAGAAAGGTTTATAGAAGGCGAGTTTACCATGCCTGCCTCTATCATGGTATTAGCTTCAACAGTGGCAATGGAAGGAAATTGCTTGGTCTCTTAGACAATTGCTTATATTATTCAAGGCATCTTCCTTTGTTTCCAAGTTCAGGTATAGGAGAGTAGTGACCTCAATGATCCTCTCCTCCTGCCAATTATTCAACTCAATGAATTTCTTCCCCAACTACAAGAGTTGCAATATGCTCCTGTCTAATTATTCCCTCGTGACGGTGAATGAGTCCTAGTGCTTGGCAAGTTCCTTTTCCAACTCATCTGGTCTCTACCTCCAATACTGACTTTCTTCTTGGATCTTCCTATTGAAGTCTCTCAACTCTTTTAGCTTCTCCCTATTCAATAATTTTCCCATGGAAACTTCTTCAAGGTCCTTGACGAACTTGCTCTGATACAATATGATCCATAAATAGTGGGCCTACGGCCTGCCCATTTCATCAAAGCAAATTCTTTGCAAAATTTATATTTTGTTCTTTGCTCTTTGGTTCATTTACTGTTCGGTTTGCATTGTTTGTGGTTGCTAGACCAATTCCAACTAAGTTTTGAAACTGTGTTTAAGGGAAGGTTCATGTTGAGTAGTCATTACACAATGATCTCTATGTCCAAGACCCGCAATGAAGAATATGCTTAGTGGATGGATTTAGTCATCCAACAATGGAGAAAAAACTCCTAGTGGGTGAATTAAGTCAACCAACAATGAAGAAATTTTTTTATTGACGAATTTAGTAGTTCAACAATGGAGAAAAACACCCATGGCGATTTTAGGCACTCGACATGAGATAAAAATGACCAAGGGAGAGTTTAGGAGATCCAAATCAAATAAAAAATGACCAGGAGTGAGGTTAGGCACTCAACATCAGAAAAAAAAAAAAAAATGACTAGGGGTGATTTTAGGCACTCGCCATTAGAGAAAAACCTTTGGGGGTTCTCTAAATTCTCCCAAGTAGTAAATGAAATGCCCAAGTGTAGGTAAATTCACCCAGGGGTCTCTAAATTCGACCAAGCACAGGATAAAATGCCCAAAGAAGTATAAATTTTCCAAGGTAGAAGTAAATTCATCCAATAATAAAATAAAACACCCAAATAAGGAAATAAAATCTGTGGACGAGTGGAAGCTCAAAGAGGATTGGGCTAATGAAGCTTACATCTACTAACTAGAACAAAAGATTCAAGCAATAAAACTCAAACCAAAACCACAATATACCTCCATATAGCAGATTACACCCACATAGTATAAACAACAAAGATTCATTTTTCTTAGGAATTTCATTACAATGGGTGAGCTATGCATGCCCATAAATATCATGCATTTTTACTCACCAAAAAAAATACAGATGGCCATGGCTCAAATATGCCTTCTCTCACCATGAACATGCTCCTTGACTCCTTCCATCGATCTTCAAGCAAGCTACAGTCTTGGAGCTCTCACCTCTGCAAAATTCCCAATTCCACCTTACCTCCCCTTGCTCACTACAACTTTCATTTTTAATGAGTTTCCTTTGGAAGGGAAACCATCACAATAGTTTGTTTCCAGTTTCAATTTTTCCAAAAAATAATAAAATAAAATTTAAAAAACAATTACATGCTTATTAAAAATTTGCAAGAAGGTTTGACAAAGATCCAATTTGGATCAATATGACCCCACAAGCCTCTTCAAATTTATATGCACAACCTTTGGTG
>ML793546.1:135981-151384 GCA_009831015.1 Picea engelmannii
TATTTTAAAAGTATGGAACAATAAATTAATTAAGAAGACACAATTATATGAAAAATCATAACTTCAAAAAAGTAAATAGTAAAAAATATTTTTAAGATTGAAAGAAGCATGGAAAAATGACTAAAAACACCATTGAATAAAAATAAATAAAAATAAAAATTGAAAAAAATGAAAATAGATGAAAAATAAGCAATTAAAAAAAAATGTGTAAACATTGTGAATTGAAAAATTTAAAATATCGAAAAACCACCTAAAAAGGGAGAGGGGTGCTACTGGTAGCACCATTTTTAAAAACGGGGTAAAAAATTGGACCCCCCAAAAAACAAGAACTCTATAGAGTTCTCGTTAAGTTGGTAACTATGTTTATGTTTAAGGGCCAATTAAGTGACACACTCCAACTCTATATGTGCAAAATCTCTCTACTCACTATTCTCCAACAAG
The DNA here is from genome assembly GCA_009831015.1 of Picea engelmannii. Lineage (NCBI taxonomy): Eukaryota > Viridiplantae > Streptophyta > Pinopsida > Pinales > Pinaceae > Picea > Picea engelmannii. Next base: position 136,423 of record ML793546.1, read on the forward strand.
CATGAGAGGATGGTCCTATTATTGGCTTGGTAATGCCAAAGCCATTGCAATATTGGGAAAACAATTGCACTCTATCATGGATGGAGAAAAACAAACCTTTTCTCTACAACATGCCAACCAACAAACACACTATCACTTCGTTAAAAAATGCAATTGATTAAAAATTCAATTGACCCCATTGCAAGTCAACGTCCACTTGAAATTGTTTTTCACAATATGAGCAAGACTAATTCTTTGATATGGTTATGTTATTCATGCCTCTCCAACTCCTTGAGAGTGCATTTATTGATTGCATGGTCTTTGAACTATTTCCACATAATGGACAATGCTACCAACTTACCATGCAATGTTTGGATGAAAACATATTTAGCTCAATGATCAACCTCTGCTTCTCATGTGACTATTCTCAATATTGACATAAATATTGTATACATGGTTCAATTTCCATTCATTAAGTTGGTGAAGGAGTCACGTCCAAGTTGCTAGTCACCTTTGTATTTTTCTGCTCTGTGTGGTTGACAAGAGTTCTACTATAACTTATAACCACCTTTTCCATGTACACGAGCCTTGACAAGTTTGGACATGTTGTAGCTTTCCATATCTGCTTGATAAGCCAAGATGAATAAGTCCACACATTAATAATTTTGTATTAAAGTGAGTGAAATATATATACAAACATGTGACCTTTGGTTTCATCTTCACAAAGGTCATATGGTTGTACCTATTCACCTACAACTCTTCATTTTATCATAGATTAAGTATTTATAATAATTTTATAGTACCATAATCCCAAGGATTAGGTAATTGACATTCCCCCCTTAATTTGAAGGGGTGTTTGTAAGTCCAAGCATCATTTTGAACTTTTCAAACTTTTCTCTTCCAATCACTTTGGTGAAGATATCTGCAATTTTCTCACTTGTGGAACAATGTATTAGTTGAATGGTCTCGGGCTCTACATGATGTCAAATCAAATGGTACTTTGTATTGATGTGCTTGGTTCGATCATGGAATATAGGGTTCTTGGCCAATTTGATTGCAAAATGGTTGTTAATCAAAAGTGGAGTGGTGTTTACTTGTTTCTCCTACAAATCATCTAAAATCTTCCTAAGCCACACAATATCCTTTGTCCCTCTGCAACAACCACATGTTTTTCCTTTGTAATGGAATATGATAGAACAAATTTTTTGGGTGATCTCCAAGAGATAGTAGCTAATCCAAGACTCAAGAGGTATCGTGAAGTAGACACCAAATCTCCTTTTGTGGATTGGTCAAACCATAGTTATATGGTGGTGTTTGTAAAGTCGACCCCTAGGGCTAATTAAAGTGGTTTTAACCACTAGTTGAAGAAGTCGATCCTGCTTGGTGAAGAGACATAACCCTAGCGCTTATCAACTAGTATAAATAAGAGGATGGCGCCTCATTCTCTCATTCACTCAAGTCACTCATCTAGTGTGCAAGTTTTGAAGGAAGATGCAATTAGAAGAAGGAGAAGAGAGAGGCGCATGCTTAGTCTTGGATATTCTTGGTGGTTTGGTCTTTTATCTTGGCATTGTATTGGCAATCTATATTAAGGAAGTTTTTGATGGGTTTTCTCCCCCGTGAGGGTTTCCCATGATAAAATGTTATGTACCTTGTGATTTTGTTTCTCTCAGTGATCCTGCTTATGCTATTATTGTCTAGTAAATTGAAAAGAACTTAATATCAACTCTAAATTTAACACATTGCAACTCTGAAGGATAACCTGCACATGGCCCAAAATTGAATTGCATGAAGCAACAAACTAACCAACATCGTTTCGAAAGGATTTTTCAGGAAGGGGATCAAGTGTTTCTCTGGCTCCAACCTTACAAGTAAACATCTCTCAAAGATTAAGGATATCATAAGTTGGCACCCAAGTTTTATGGGCCCTACCAAATCATCAAGTGTATTGGCTCAATGGCTTGCAAATTGGCTCTTCCGTCTACTTCCAAAATCCACCTAGTGTTTCATGTTTCCTGTATAAAAAAAGTGGTAGGATAGAATTGTCGAGTTCAAACCATTTTGCCGAAATTAGATGAAGAAGGCTTCATGTGGCTTTAACTCAAAGCATGTATCAATGACTGAGAACATCAGTTGTGTGGCCAAACCATCAAGGAAGTGTTGATCAAGTGGAAGGACACATCACTAGATGATGGGCCCTGGGAACCAACATCCATACTTCAGCAGTTTCCGCACCTACAGCCTTGAGGACAAGGATGTTTTTGAAGGGCGAGGGCATGTTAGGATCCGATCCTAACCCCTCTCCATGGGTCATTAGTTAGCAATATATGTTTTCTATGTAATAAACACGGACATTAGTTAATAAGGCCTAATAAATAAATGAGAAAAATTCAATGTAAGAAAACCTAATAGAAGCTTCCACTTCTAGAAAGATCTTCCTCTAGAAGTTTCCTTAGAAGGTAGAATTAATATAAATAAGTGTAGGAGGCATGGGTGAAGTTTGTCTTGGATATTATTGTAATAGAGCTCTACTCTACTAGAGGTTGCTCCCTCAAAGAGGCAAGTGAACATTGCTATCATTAATAAAGGTGCTCTTTCTAGTGTTATTATGCTATTGTTCTGGATATATCATTGTTGTTTCGCTATTGCTTGCTCAATATTTATGTTCTGCATATTATATTATATTATATTTGGAATATCTCACAATCCCTAGAACAAGGACGGTCTCACTTGAGGTTTATTGCCTAGATGTTTCACAAGTAGGGAACACAATGAAATGAAGGATTAGCCTTGCAACTATATATGTCTAATATCATTAACTATTCGTTAACCATTCATGTTAATATTAATAGACATTGGTAACATAAAGGATTCATTCATCGTAATAAAGCATTTGATAAGCACAATATGAACATCATCCATGTAAAAAAAGAATGGCAAGATCGATATGATAGGGAGTGATCTACCATTATACTCAACAACCAACAGGAAATACATTATGCTCATTCATAACAAACCATCAACATCGCTCAATACTAGTCAACTGCATCCACAATTAATATCTAGCACCATCATGTCCCATCATCTAACAAACGAAGGGGCCAAGAGAGCTCTCCATCTCCACTTGGGATTTGCATGAGGAATTAGTAAGCCAAAAAATACTTTAGCAAACAAGATACAACTAGGAAAACAAATCATGACACACCCAAACTCTTGTGTCTGTGACTTGTAAATTATTTCTATTGCCAAAGGTGTTTACTCATTGAATGAACTACACGTGTAATGAATCATTAAACAATAGAAACAAGAACTATACTCTTTCACATTTAATAAATTCCCTTAAGTTGAAAAAGTCAACAACAATATCATAGTAGCAAAGGCCAATGAAGGGGTTAGGAAACAAAAATAGCACAAGACCCAAATAATTAATTAATTGAGAAATGTTTGTCCATATAATGGAGGTATGGTCCAAAAGGAAGAAATAAGAAATGAGTTTGTGGAATTGTACTTTGCCAATAGTCCATCATGATGTGTTTCCAAAACTATAATTTGGATTAAGGAAGGTTGGCAACTCCCAAGGGTTGTGCCACAACAGCCATGGTGACCTATAGGAGTGTCAACCATCCATACCTCCGTACTAAAATCAAAGCTTGAGACTTCTATGAGAGAAGGATTATCATGCATATGGTGTGAATATTACACTTATAGGATGCATATGGGAAAAATGACAAGCATCTTTCTTGTGACTAATTCTACATATAACATGGCCTCTAAGAGATGTCAATGCTATGTTTTCCATGGAAACATTAAGGTAACTTTAGGTATGGTTAATTATTTCCATAAATGGTAGTATTAAGGGGATGATAAGACCTATGGTTATTGCATAGGCATCTTCTCGGTAAAAAGGGAATGGTTAAGCCAATAACCATACACAAGTTTAGAAAACCTTCTTTATAATTACAAGGATGAAAGGGTTAGTGAAGTGGTTGGAGTGGGAAGAATTTTAAGAGAGATGCTCAAGTTATTCATGATATCTAGGTTAATATAATTAGCATTGTTAAAAGATGATCCAACACAATCAAATGGAGTTTAAGCATAATGCACCACAAGACACATAGTTTCTCTAACCTAAAGTGCAAATTCAACCCCGTGGAGATTTGTATCGATGCCTTGTGCAACAACTTGATGAAGAGTGAACAAAAGCCTTGAGGCCACAAGGAGACTTCAAGAGAAATGGTGAGCTAAACTTGAATGAACTCTCCCAATGTTGTGTAAGCCATGGAAGAGCCAACAAAAGAATGGGTAATATATATTTAATAAAGAAGATTGTAATGATTTTTTATGGTTTTGTTTATGAAAATTTTAGATTGTAATTATTGTGGCTTGGCCTTGTATTTGTAAGTCAATCCTAATTTTGTTTTTCTTGTGAAGTATTTGGAATTTTGTTTTTCTTGTGAAGTATTTGGCATTGTCTAAATTATACAAAAAGGAATCCCTTTGACATAATGTATTACCTAAGGCTCATATATTAGAAATCTTGTTCAACTATGTTTCAATTCCAATGGGAGAACTATAAATTATGGACACAATCTTGTACTTGTATTTTGGTGGTAATTAATGTAAGCCTCCATTTTTTTATCAAAAGAATGTATAGTTCAACCTTCTATACATAATGAAGGTACAAAGGCTTGATAAAAAATAAGGACTAAACTTGTGTTTTCATCGAATGTTATGAATTTGACAATAGATTAAGAATGAACCAATATAAGTTGTCAACTAAAGAATACAGAAGGTTACTATTATGATCCCTATAGTTGTCGTGATACTTAATTGTATTAGGCTTCTATTATGATCCTTGTAATTATGACAATTTACTTGGATGGATTAATCATAAAAATAAAAATCAAGATTGACAAAAATACGTTTATTGACTATTTTATGGTGACAACATAATATAAGTGATTGATAATGTTATCCCTGATTTCTAGGGATAACTAGAAGATCATGTCTCGAGGCCCACAAGTCCTAGACATGGAGTACCGAGAGAAGGATTGACCTAAGCATGGCCTTGGAGGGCCCATCCTTTTCTTTTTTCGTCAGATTTGTCTTGTCAGCAGCAGCAACATCCATCACCATCGGCTTGGTCTTGTATCAGAGAAGACTCTTGCTCCATGAGGTAATTGGTCCGAGTATCATGGTATGTGTCACTTTTGATCATTATAACCTTTAAATATATGCATCTAATTCCTTTTATTTCTGACGACTGCTTGGATCTTACATTGACCCACTTGACCATGCTTGGGGAGATTGACTAGGTGCCCTAGCAAGCCTGTACCCATAGGTTTTGGTTTGCCACTGGGGGGTTTTTAAAGAGCCATCGTCTGCTCTCATCATACCATCACTCTTCCATCTTATCTCTCGCTCATCTGTCCCATTCCCCTTGTTCAGGCATTAGGATGATTTGTTTGTGGGGTTGTACCTTATCTCGTGGGAAGAAGGGGCTAAAGGCCTAGAAGGTAAAAGCAGCTGGTAAAAGATAAAAGCCTAAAAATTGAAACCTCAAGATGCTTCGCCCAGGGATCCCCGAGAAGGCAATAAAAAGCCTATCGACAAGAAATAAGAGGTACCCGAAAAAATAACAAACAAGACCTAGCCAAGAGGATAGGGGGCCTCATCACGAGCTAGCCTATTATGTTCATGGGTGCCTAACAACATGACATTGCCCCTATCTGGTTACCACGCCAGGGCAATGACCTTTGGTTGCATGGCCAAGGGAAAGAGGGTCTCATCACGAGCCAGCCTTATCATCTCTGTGAAAGTGCTTGTGGGTAACACTGTCAGCTCTGGTCACCATGCCAAGGCAGTGTCCTCTAGTTAGTCCTTGAAATAAAAAGAAAAAAACAAATAAAGAAAAATAAAATAAAGGCAAGAAGGGGCTTGGAAAAAATTGCATCTGTGACGGGTACAACTCGCCTTCTACAAAGGCACCCACAGGTAATATCATGCATCCCTAGCTCTCACTCTACCCGTATGTTTGGACATCCCTTATCCACACCACCTTGTTTTACATGGTTTGGATGATATCCCTTGGAGACTTTTCTTTCCTTATGGATACTAGCCCAATAGGGTGTCTTGTCATTTTCTTCAACCTTGTATTGTAGGTCTTTGTTATGTCTTTGAGCTATTGGATGATATATCAAGGTTTTTATGCATGTTTGATAATATTAATGATAAAATGTGATTAACATTGCTATGATCCCTGTGACTAATGAGCCCATGGAGGGCGAAGTTTTTGATGTGTAGGACCATGCCCGACGGACAGGTACCATTTGGACCAATACACATGGGGAGATGATTAGCTCGGGCCTCCATGGGGCTGAAGAGCCCATCAGATGGTTGTTGAGACCCGTCAGAGGGGCAGAGACAGGACAATGCTTGATTAAGCTTTTGCACCTGAGAAGAAGAAGAACGTTTCACCAGAGGCACTTTGGCAGAGCCCGGCCTAGGGGGAATGACCCCTTTTCAGTGGAACGTTGGCCTTGGAAGGCTCAAAGCGCCCCATTCTTGCCATGACGTCATGGTCATTCTTGGAGGCAGACTTGGCAGCAGTGGCACGTGTGGCATGTTGGAGAGGCCCCTGGAGGGTCAACGTTTTGCTCCTGGATGCCTCATTTGCCCTAAAAGGGGCTAGCGCCTCCCTTGAAGGGGATTTTACCTTTATTACAGCTCAATTAGGGTTTTAATTTGACATTTTAATGTAAAAACAATATGATTTTGGTTTATAGCCTTGTCGACTAATTTTTATGACCTAAATTTAATTAAAGGTTATGATACAGTATATATTGAGGAGTTTTATCCTCATTTTGACATAACACACAACTCACTCTCCTAAGGAGATCTGATTTTTTGCGCCCTTGTTGGGTATTTGTTCTTTTAAGTGAGACGCACTTGTTGAAGGAAGGTTTTTCTTGGCATTTTGGCATTTCTCTTGAAGGAAGGTTTACAACTAGGGTTTGCAATGCTATTTCATCATGATATGTAAGTGTTTTTTCTGCAAAAATTCTTAATTGAATGGTTGTAGTCTTATATTCTTGCATTTATTATAAATTTTGTTGATTTTAAAACCCTAGGGGACAAACACACAAGTAGGTCGTTGTCTCATGTCCCCTAAAAGAGAAATTCTCAGCCATTGAAGAAGGAAGGAAGAGCCTAGCCATTGCTACACTCTTGTTACTTCTTCCCCTGTGCTAGCTGTACCTTTTAAAGGGAGACGTCCCAGGCCTAGGTTATCTACACCTAGGGTCGTCCTACTTCTAGGGTTTGGTGATAGGGCATTGCCATTGCAACACTCTCCCTCACCTCACTCTCATGTCTTGATGCTAGTCGTTTTGCCAAGATAAACCTAAGGAAGGAGGAAAGAGCACGAGGCCTTGCTTAAGCAACACCGGAGTGAGCCTCTTTCCCCTAGGGTTTTGATTCTGGGGCCCTGCCATTGCAACACTTCAGAACCGTTCCCTCTAGTCCTTAGCCTTTTCCCTTCAACCTTGCGTCCTCTCCTGAATTGACTTCATTTACCCTTAGGCACTGATCTTAGGTCTCCAAAGTTGAAGTGATAGTGATCAAACAAACTCTTAAAACTCTTATAATTTGAAACCCTAACTAACTACTAACCTCAAGAAGGCTGACGTCATTCTTGGTTATTCCATCTTGACGCAACATTTTGTCTTTATAAGCAATTAGATGGTGTTTTGAAGCATTTATTGAGTAAGGGATTGGCTGGATACACTGTTTGTTGCATCATCTCGACATTTATTGATGAATTGATATTGTTCCATTGCTATTATTGATAAACATTGATCTCGTCAATATCTATTGACATAATTGCTAATATATTGATATCAGATAGTTGTACGAAGTACTAACCCATTTAATCATAGCCTGCATATATTGTTTTACTGTTTCTTTGTTCCGGGCAGGTGTTCTCATTTGGGGCTACACTTCATTACTGGATGTTTAGCCGGACTATCTGTTCTTGGTGGTAACCTATGAAGAGGAAATTTTACTTTGACCTTTATACTTTAGCCTCTTCAAAACCCCAGGTTACCGGGGACGTCTCCCCTGGACCTAACCTCCCTGAATAGAAAGAACCTCCCCATTGTGGTGACATTGGGTGGGGTAGGTTCCTGTTACGCCAGTTTGGCCTCTATCTTCTAGCCTTTTGACCTGGCTACAAACTGTGCGATAACAGATAACATACTAACCTATATGTCCAATTAATGAAACATAGGATAGGAAACTGCAATTATGATTTTATTATTTGATAATTATAACCCATAAATTGTTACATGTAAAAATAAAAAATTAAAATTAAAATCCTTGAAAGGATAGGAAACTGCAATTATGATTTTATTATTTGATAATTATAACTCATAAATTGTTACATGTAAAAATAAAAAATTAAAATTAAAATCCTTGAAAGGAAATTCTAAGACACTTATCCAAAAAAGGAGAAAGGACATTTTATACATGTATGCAATAAAATTAATGAATAAAACACCAAGGTAGTCCCTCTTCTCATTTGGATAAACAATCAACTTTCAATTTACTTTGTGCAAAAAAATTAATAACAATAATAAATCAATACAAAATAATGTATCAAAATATTTTCTTCTGCAAATGTAATCAAGAATTTGAATACCTGGAAGTTATAAAATATTGTACTGTAGTCTTATTTAATATGAATAGGAACGTGGCATTTTACAAATCATCAATAGAGATCGCGATCAGAAACACGGAGCCAAAATTACCGCCTTTTAAAAAAGGTATAAACTTAAGTTGATAAAAAAAAATGTCTCAGGATATCTGCACGAGTTTACTCTAGATAAAAGCACTATTATACATTACACTATCCTATAACCCACTTCCTAACTTGAGCCTCACAAACTTGAGGATTGTGCGGCAATTACAACCAAAGTACCTACTATGAAACTTTAATTCGATTGGTTTACGAAGATTATCAAATCCTAAAGACTGGTTGAATAATGCAAGAACTCCAATAATAATAAGCAATGCAAAATTTCTTTCAAAAAGAATGTGAAGAAAGCCATGAGTTTAGGTCTACCTTCAACCCATACAAACACTCTGTTAATATAAAAGAAGAGAATTTAGCCCCGAAGTTGTATTGGCCATTTCAAATTCAAACAAGTATTGCCCAAGTCACATATACTCCAGAATTACAAAATAAAAGATGAATTCACGCGTTCGATGAATCTTGCCTCGAGATATATTCCTACATAATGATGAACGAAAGGTGATTTAGATCACAGAACCTCACACCAGAGTTATTCTTGGGTTCTCTCCAGTACTTGCATGTTTCTGCATCTTTGATTTGCCCTCCCGTTTCATTGTGCTAAACTACAAAATGTTATCTAGTATATCATAGTTTAGATTTACTTTTACCTTGCTGTTTTTATACTTATTTTATAGGAGGAGCGGCCTTTGTGCTCCCACTTTGTATTCCACACTATTGTAATTACTTTGGCCTATTTGTGGACATCTTGTTGAAGAATAATAAAATTATTTTATCTTATCTTATCTTACACGGAACTTCAACTTGTTCTATTTTTATGATGCTTGTGGATTCTTAAACAAGATAAAGGGCTTCTTTGCACTAACCCAAAATATACAAATAAAAGATAAATTAATTTTTGCAACATTAAATGGAAAAGTAATTCAACAATTTCTAAAATTAGCTTTACAAATCTTTAGGAAATGAGAAAAAGCAATTACATTCAAATAAGCCATTTCAATAATAATCAAATTAATTTCAACATAATTAGCAATGTAGATTATTTCTGTTGTCAATAGTTCAATTCTTAGGATCAGGTTGTTAGGGAATAGTGAGAAACATGGAGTTAAATGTTTACATTGCGAAGGTTCACCGAACACACCACAGGTCACTTTTGTATGTCTTGAAGTGGCACTAAGCAACCAACAAATTAACCTAACAGGTTGTGAGCTACAACCTACAAACCTCAGTTATCAGCAACAAGATTTCATACAGAAATAAAATAAAATATTGGTGGGAGATGGCCCTTGCTTTAAGACAAGGTTGGGGAGTAAGATTTGAAGAGAAAGAAGCAGAGGACATATAATATGTTGCAAGGATGCAATATATAAAACAAACCCTTAAAATCCTGAATTCTGATCTTAAATGGACTGGAAGGAGAGATTCCACCCTCCCATCCAAAATATCATGACAATAGAAGACTTTTCTGCAATCAAATGGGTAAGCCAAACATAAAATGGCAGTTTCTGCCATGTAGAATAGCCCACACTCAAAACCCAAAATTTCTAGTTGACAATATCCTCAACATGAAAGAGTAAGGTCCTCATCTACATATCCATGGGGGTCCAAACAGCTCTAAAATCATTGTTCACTCGATCAAGAAGAAATACAGGAGTCTTCATGAAACAATAGGTAAGTCTTCATGAAACAAGAGGTAACAACTCAAACTGGAGGCTACTTTGTTGTCTTTTCCTTTGAATCAAAACAAAGATTGGTTTTCGAGCAAGAACCTTGGTTCATGGGACAGTCATCTTGTTCATGTATAGGTGCAAATCTCTAATTTATTTGAAGAATTTTGGTGTGAGTCAATCTCTGAATCTATCAACCATTTTCTAGTAAATTTCCTAGAAGTTTAAAAGATCATGAACAAAGATAACTCAATAGCCAAAACATGAGTAGATTCAGAGTTGGGAAACAGCCTATGAGCATCTATCAATCCGTAACTTCTAAATTATTGGTGGAAGCAAGCAAATACATTATCAAAATTTTCTTTTCAAAGTTAGATCATGCTTTAAGCTCAATTATTTGATAAGAAATTGCCAAGAAAAATTAGGAATGGAGAAACAAGAAACCTCAAAGCTATGCAACTCTAAATGGAGAACAATGGGAAAGGCAATAAAAAGAAATAACTAGAAGACACTCTTTGAAGTCTTCTAATTTTAAGGGTAAGAGTGCAAGAACTCAAAACATTAATATGGCGAACACTTACTAAACAAACGAATTAATGATAAACAAAAAGAGCATATGTTCGAATTAGAAGAGGAGCAGAAAGTTAAAAAATATAGTAAAACACCAAAAGAACATATTAATGATCAAGAAAAGATGCTTGAAATAGAATAGTAGATCGAAGAAGAACCCAAGGAACATAGAGACATAAACTTAACAACTAGAGATGAGGAAAGTAGTGCATTTGGGAATGGACTAGACTATGGCAAGACCTCTAAAGAGAATCAAGAGAAGTAGAAGTTCAAAAAAAAGCATTGTAGGATCGTGGACAACCTGGAATGCCTTGGTACCTTACTACCTACTACCATAAGAAAGAAACTTTAAATTAAGTCAGCCTCAACTTTCCCTACAATAGGCATGCTTTTAGCCAAAGTTAGTAGAATTCCAGACCCCTCTAATCTAATGATGTTTCTATTATATCTAATATAATGCTTTTTTAAATTTCTAGAAAACAACTGAGTTTTTGTTGGTTGATTGGGGTGGGGCAGGGTAGAAATGTTGTATCTAGGCAAATATATACTCAAATAGAATATGCTTCAGTACCTTTAAATGTAATTAGAAAAGTTTGTGAAAATTAATTAGTACTGCCCCTGGGAGTAAATTTATCACTCAAATGGATAAAAATTATTTATTAAAGTGAGAACAATAGATCCAGGTGGTAACTTGGATGCTATCCCATTCATGGATTCCTTTGTTATAGGCTAGTATGAAAACTGAAAACTTATTATTAAAGGATTTACTCAATGCTTGATATTGAGCAAAACAGTAACGGCTTAATTCAACTGAACCACAAATACTTGCAGGCACTAGTTTGCCCTTACTCTTGGTTATGTTCTCAAAATACAACATCAACGAGGGGCAAAATCCCAGCAAAGACTTAAGGACATGTCCAGGTGGTAACTTGGGTATGAGCCCATTCATGGATTCCTTTGTTTGTTATAAGCTAATATGAAAATTGAAACCATACCTGATATTGACCAAAGCTGAGCAAAACAATAACAACTTAATTCAACTGAGCCATGAATACTTGCAGGCACTAGATTTGACTTTGCTCTTGGTTATGTTCTCAAAATACAATATTGACAAGGGGCAAAATCCCACCAAACTTTTAGTTATTAAGGACGCATCCAGGTGGTAACTTGGGTATGAGCCCATTCGTGGCTTCCTTTTTTTGTTATAAGCTCATAAGAAAATTGAACCATATTATTAAAGGACTTACTCAATGCTTGATATTGAGCAAAGCTGAGCAAAACAATAACAACTTAATTCAACCGAACCACGAATACTTGCAGGCACTAGATTTGCCTTTGCTCTTGGTATCTTCTCAAAATACAATATTGACTTTTAATACTTAAGGACACATCATCCATAAGCATATTTGTGGACTCAACAAATGGACCAATTCCATTTTAATATAACTCATCCAATCAACATCAACCATGGCCACAATGAATCACTAGTGAAAGCCAAAACAATTGGAACAAATAAATGGAATCGTTTCATCTCTTAGTTAAATTACCTCAAAACTTCCCTTTTCTCTATGGCAAGAACTCACAATATCATGAAGCTCAGGAAATGCTGCTAGGAGAAGCATCTCCACAAGACCGTAAGCTAATTGCTTCAAACAGACTGCCGACTGCAATAGATAAATAAATAAATGCAATTCCTTCTTTTAGACGAATGTGCCTTTTCAATGCAAACAAATGTCATCACTTCTTAAATCAGAAAAGAAATTAAAAAAAAAAGGTGAAATATATGCATCAAAGTAATCATCCAATGGCCATTAACTTCTAAAGAAAATCAAAGCAATGTTTGTGACCTACCTGTAGAAAGAAATAAATATCCCGAGCACATCGCTCATACTCCTTGCGTCCTACGAGACCCACAAGAGCAGCTGGGGCATTATCTGCAGGATATGAATACAACATTCCCATTCACATTCTGCATAGACAGACATACTAGTGGCCTCCAAAAATATCCTAAATTATGACACAATCAAGATTAAGATGCCAAAGGAACAAAAAGGAAACAGGTTAGCAAGTCAAAATATAAGCTATGATGGATGTGAGGCCCATGATCTTTTTGCACAGAGTAGCTTCCTTGGAAACTATACCAGAGTGCCACAGTTCCATGCTTTCTTTAAGCCATACACATGATATATGGGACAAATTGACTTTGGGAACATGATGCAACAAGAAGACATTTTAGAGTTTAAATGTTTGGTGCGAGGGATATCAGCCTGCGCTACCCACCATAAAAATAGCTGACTGTAGGAGTTCAAATCATAACATTTGCAAAAAGAACAAAGTGTTACTACATGAGACACAACCCATTTTATTTTATTTTACTGAATGCTTCCGGTCAACACAAGCAAGCAGTAACCATTCTACATGGGATATTTAATGGGCAGAAAAGTCCTTCCCTGTTACAGAAGTCACCCTTTGACTAAGAGGCCACAAGTAGGGGAATTCCACCAAAATCACCCAGGATTTGCACCTAGGCCCACTGATTTTTCACAAGCACTGGCGCAAGCATGAGCATGTCATTGGAGAGACTTCAACCCTGGTTGGGGTAATAACAGCACGCCACTTTAACCGACCAGGCAAGCCACCATTGACACCCAATTTTTATTTTTACTATAACACCTTAGCTCATTTCTAGGACAGGCTTTATGAGAGATGGACATGAGCAAGTTCCATATTTGTTTAACTAAGCCAATAGGGTGTTGGAATGATGGTAATCTTCTCGTGGTCATTTATGGCTACACGTCCTCTTTGTTGTATTTTATATATTTGACTAGATCAGACTAATCACACTCTTGGGGTGTGTGCCCTTGTTATGTGGATCCATAACCCCCACTTGAAGGGGCACCTCACTTGAGTTGTGTATGTATACACAACTCAAGCTCTCAATTATATCTCATCGTATTGATTCATGGTAATTGATTCTTTAGCCTACAGGCACCATATCTTATGTTTCTCTTGCTCATGGGTTTATCTTCTCCTCTTTACAATGTGCTTATGGTTCATGGTGATTTAAGGTTTGCTGGTGGTATCATTTGATCCTTCTCTCTCTTGAGATCTTGGTATCAGAGCAGATATGAACTTCCTCTTCCTTATTCAGTGTTTTTTATGCTTGGTATTTTTCTCCTTGTGATTGGCATTTTCTCTCTTGTGCACATTAATGGTAGGACTGTTTTTTCACTCCCAGAGCATACTCATGTAAGGGTTCATTGTGGCTCTGCATGCTGGTTTTTTCATCTGCAGTCTTATTTCAGCCACTCATTTAAAGCTGATCCGGAGTTGTGACCAGTAAAAATTGCCCAAGAGCTGGTTTTAGGTCAGAAACTAGGGTTTTCAGCCTGTTTTTAGAACTGTTACAGGACTGAAAATTAGGGTTATCAGCATTTTTTTGAACAGCGCACAATTAATTAGGGTTTCTACCCTCTATTTCACCAGCACCCTTTCTTTTTTCGCACATTTTTGGTACTTTTGGCAGATTCAAGGAGAATTTGCAAATTTGTGCTCTCTTCTAGGGAAGAACACTCCTTTTTTTGCTCTTTCAGCCAAAAAATCTGCAATTTGTTTAGGGCAGTGCTGGTTCTTTTCATCCGGAGGCTTGCTTTGCAGTGACATTTTCTGGATCATTGTTATTGTAGAGTTTCAAACCCCTTCTTGGCCCTTTCAGTGAGTTCTTGTTCAGGTCTTTGCGGAGAATTCTCTTTTCTGGACCAGATGCACTGCTTCTTTGTTACAAATATGGTGGTGTACTTTGCAGATCAGGCTTTGCCAGATTCAGAGGATGGTATTCTCGGTATTGAAGCCACCTTATTTGGAGATATTCTTCATATTCCAAGAATTGGTACTTTTATATTGGATATTGCAGTTGGTCACATGAGGTCTACTCAGC